>PVLD010003404.1:88055-113869 GCA_004027595.1 Dinomys branickii
CAAAAACGATTGAGGAAATACAGAATTATAGAGAACATAGAAGGGAATTAGCTCTGGATGCTGTCCTACATAATGTTACCTTCACCTTTGTTACTCAGTTACACAGATGATGGCCCATTTGATCATTTAATTTTTCTCCTCCCTCATCTCCGTTGCCCTACCACTCAATCAGTCATCTTCCCTGTGATAATAACTGTACCCCTGGGTTTATATATATCCTTGGACTCTCGCCTTGGGAAGAGATATAGCTGCCTCAGACTATACTATAACATACATGGGTGTATACAAACTGCCATGGTCGGAGGTGGGAAAGCACATATGCTCACAGCGGACCGCCTGGCTCCACCCTGTCGTCGTGCTATGGGTGGGGGCGGGTCCAGACCACGAGGTGCCCTGAGCAGGGCCCTCAGCGGATCATCCGCAGGGCCCACAGAGGAGCAGCCCCCCACAGCAGATCATCCGCGGGGCCCACTGCGGAGCAGCCGCGGGGCCCACAGCGGAGCAGCCGCGGGGCACACGCCCCCATCAGGGCGCCCTCTGTGACCCTTTTGGCTCTGCCCCGGTGCCTTGATACCAGAGGCCCTTTCTTCTCCTCTCACCTCCTCCTGATCTCCAGCATTACCGTTCCCCACCCCTTGCAGCTGGGCAATGGGTCTCCGAAGCTGAAGCTGTGAATGCCGAAACGAGGGCGTGGGCCAAGGGTGTGCTTGGAGCAGCTACTTCCTCCCTCTCTGTCTCGTCTCCTTCGGACTGCGCCATGGCAGATCTGCGGTCCCCTCCTCCAGAGGAGGTTTTGCTTAGTCTTTCCGAGGGTTTCAGTTCCCATTTCAGATCCTTCTCGAGTTCAGGATATCCACTTCTTTCCTTTCTGTCCTTCACATGTTGCTATATTCCTATGTCTGAGTGGCATTCCTCCAGGAGGTTCTCTCTCTGCTGCCTACCCGGTCGCCATGGGTTCATACAAGGTTCATGTATGCAAGCAGTATGGAGACACTCCTGTTGCTCGTATTAGTAGTTTGGAGTGAGTCCTGAAGCCTGTGGACTCGTCCCATTGCTGTCAGGAACAGGTGGTGATTGCACAGGCTGCCGAGGCTCAAGGTGCTCACAGAAGGCGTTCAGGGTGGGAGCTGAAGCCCAGTAACTCAGTTCATGCTTCCTGCTTGATGCTGGAGTGAGAAGGGCGTGGGGCCGTGTGATCCACCTCCGTCTGCAGCTCTCTCCTGCTGTTGTGCTCCAGTTCCGGTTTGTTCCTTGGCTGGATCCTTGGGTGTTGCTGTGGCTCTGATGTCGCTGCGATGCACCCCACCGCTCCCCACTGGCAGCGCCCACAGCCTCAAGGCAGGCATAGAGCTGGGTGTGGTGGGATGTGCACCGGCTTCTCTGGCTCCACCTTGCCTCCAGGTGCTGATTAGGAAGGTTGCTGTAGGGTGGGGACTCCGCTTCAGTGGCTGTTGCAACCTCTCATCCTCACACTGGATTTGACAACAGTTCCCAACCACCATTGCCTCTTTTCCTGGCTGCGCCCTTTCCTCTCCAGACCTGGACCAGCTCTTGGAACTCTGCTCTCCTCTGGCTGAGTCGGGAGGCTTCCATGAGCGTGGGTCTCTGAAGCTGAAGCTGCGATTGCTGGAACGAGGGCTTGGGCCAAGAGTGTGTTTGAAGCAGTGGCTTCCTCTTTCTCTGTCTCTTCTCCCTCCGACCGTGCTGCAGTGGCCCTCCGATCCTTTCCTCCAGGAGAGGTTTTGCTTGGTCTTTCCTAGGGCTTCAATTCCCATTTCAGATCCTTCTTGGGTTCAGGGTACACACCTCTCTCCTTTCTGTCTTCATATTGCTATATTCCATAGTCTGGGTGGTAATCCTCTGGGAGGTTCTCTCTCTGCTGCCTACCCGGTCACCATCTTCCCGGATGCCCTCTCTGGGGGGTGTTTTCCCTTCACAATCACACCATGAGTTCTGACACCCTGGTTGGCTGGGCCAGGGCTGCCCCTTCCAGTGACACTGTTGCAGGCCTCTGCTGGGCCCCATGGCCCATTGTGCCTTCAGAAATCACAGGATTTCAGAGCTGAAAGAGCATGTGGACAATTTTGATTTATTCTTTCATTTTTCAGTCAACGAGGGGGAAGAGCCAGGAGGTTAACTTGCCTCAAACCCCAGTTAGTGCCAGGGCCAGGGACCAAAAAGAACCTCAAGCCCAGTTGGATATGATTGTCCACGCCTATAATCCCAGGATTCAGGAGGCTGAGGCAAGAGGATTGCTGCAAACTCAAGGCCAGCTGGAACTGCATAGGAGACCCAGTCTCAAAAAACCAAAACCAAAAACAAAACCCAAATTTCCATACTGGGCTGATGTTTTCCCTGCTCCACTTGCCCACCTGTCTAGCCCATCCTGCAAGATACCAGGCTGGCCAGGGTACCCTCAGGCTGGCCATCTTGCAGGAGGTCTAGAAGGCCTGGAGCCCCAGGGCCTGGTGAAGGAGGAAGTTATGCATACAGGTGGGTCTTGGGGGTGTGGGGTGGAAGGACCACAGTGGGTTAAAGTTAACTCCACACAATGATGCAATAGCAGAGTCCAAACTGAGTGCAGGTCGCTTTAAGAAGAGAATAGTTGTTTAAAAAGAAAAGAAAAAAAAAGGGAAAGAGTAGTAATCTGAAGCCTGCTGGAGGCTGGTTGGGAAGCAGCTATAAAAGCTCTAGTGCTGGCTGGAGCCCCTTGGAGCGCAGACTGAGCAGGGCCTAAGCTAGAGCGAGCAGGGAGAGCAGCTGGGAGCGGAGCCGCAGCTAACCACAGGTAAAGCAGCTCTGGGTCTGGTCTGCCGGTCAGGGGCAAGACAGGAGGGAGGCAGGGATACCCCGGGAACAGAAAAAAAGGCCTGCGAGGAAGAGGCGGGGAGATCAGCCTGGCAGCTTGGGCACCAGCATGAGAGGGCAAAGGAATGGGGGAGCAGGAGGACAAGAGCCAGTTACCTCCAAATCCCACCGTAGCGAAGGACATTAAGGACTTTGAACGAAGTGACTGGGAAACAATGGGGGGCTGTGGGGGCAGCGAGCTCAGCTCTAGGTCAGGTCTGAGCGGCTCCTCCCAAGGCTGCAGCCCCAAGAGAAGGACCCTCTCAGAGACGTCCCCCCAGGGACGTACGGAAAGTGGCCGCCTGCAGCCTGGCCTCGTTTCCACTTACTCCTCTTGCTGTTGCTTTTCCAAAATCAACTGGTGCTGATTCAAAAGTAATTTCCCAACACCAAGCAGCCAGCCGCTAAGCCCTGCCTGAGGGCTGAACTGGAGTATAGCCGGCTCTTCTGTCCAGGAAGCCCAGGCAATAAAAGTTGGGAGACACAGAGGTCCCGCCGGTTGTGAACACTGGCCACCATTGAGCTCAGCTGGTGTGTGTGGCTGGGGTCTCAGCTGCCCGGGCACCCTTTCACTCCCTGAGGCAAGCCACTGAGAGCCTGAGGACAAGATCAGCTGCTGGCCTGGAAAGCCACCGTTTGGCACTCACCTTTCCTTGCAGAGTTCAGTCCTCAGCCTGAGGAGGGGGCTAGGGTGGGGGCCAGGGAGTTCCGTCCCAGGGCTGGTGCCTCACGGGCATGGGGATATGAGATTCTAGGGTGTTGGTCTGACTCACTTAGGTTCTAAGATTTTTAAGAAATTACTGCCTGGAGGCTCGTGGTGTCACCAGGGGTGGGCTACAGGGGCCCCCTGGACACTCTTCCAAGCCAGGGCAGAGGGAGGTGCCCTTCCTTGCACCCTCCACAGTGGCTGCTGCCATGTGGCTTGAAGGCTGTATGGCTCTGGGAGGAGGCGGGAGGTGAGGAGGAGCCATGGTGTTTGTATCACAGCTGGGTTTAATCCGAAACACATGTTCTGGCTTGTGTTTATCCCCCAGTTTGGATGCAAGCTCGCAGTATCCCAGTTCCTGCGCCTCTTGGTCGGTGGCAGACAGGAAGTTTGACCTTAGCCCAGGCTGTCCACCACCCACCACATCCTCCCCGCCTGGTAGGCAAGGAGACTGGCTGCAGTTCTGCCCTTTGGACAGGATGGCATCATTGTGCCTGTGCCCCTACAGGACAGTCACCTGGCACAGGTCCCTGCATGTGCTCAGGGGCCCCCACTACAGACCCCGTCTCTCAGCCCCGCTAGGGGGCTTAATCTACCTCCTGCATCCCTAAGGCTTGAGGTGGAGGATTCAAAGTCAAGGACATTAGTACCACCTCTCCCTGCATCTAGCTCTGGGCCAGTTTTGGACCCTTGTCCCTTCCCCTGCCAGGTTCATCATTTCACCTCCAGCCCTCAGTTCACCCATGTAGTGACAATGACCAGTTACATCGTGCTGGGGGTTAGGGAAGGGACTAAAGGAAGATGCCTCTTTCAAGTGCAGCTGAACCGTGTCCGGAAGCTGTTTCTCTAAGTACTGTGCCAAGCCGACCTTTTCCTTTCCTCTCAGTTCCCTACCCCAGTGAGAGGTCAGCTGGGGCAAGCCGACAGCTTTTCCGCTAGCCTCGCCTCCTAACCAGTGCACTCAATTTTCAGTCTGCAATAAGCTCGTCCCTTGAGGCTCAGGCAAGGGAGGCTCCTGACAGCTTTGGGCAGGGCTGACTGGGTGGGGAGCTTCTGTGAGCCTGAGTGGTGAGGTCTCTATCTCTGCCCGCCCCCTCCAGGGACTGCTTCTCCCGCAGTCTGAATGGGCGTATTTCCCCAGCAGCAGGCAGCCATGTGGAAGAGCAGCTGGCAGAGAACACAGCAGGCCCTGGAACTCTCACTCAGCCAGCTCCAGGAGGGTTTAGAAAGAGAGCTGGGCTGGTTCCTGCTAGCGGCGCTGACTTAAGCTGAACACACTCAGAGGTCTTGTCTTTGTTGCCTTAACTTCACTACAGTGTTGTCCGGTGGATTATTAGATGTAATTTTAAGGACTTCAGTCAACAGCAAGACACTGCCCTCCTAACTTTTCTAATCCAATTTTTGGGGGAAATCAGGGAAGTTAGTGTGTTGTGGGTATAGGGCAGTGCTTCTGTATATATAAAGGGGTACAGTGGGACCCAGGAGATCCTCAGGGATGCTGTGTTGCGGGGCAGATGGAGAATATGGAGCAGCCAAATGTCTGGCTGCTGAGGCCTTGTCTGACTTTATAACTGAATGCTTCTTGGAAGATCTCATCTGTAAACACCCCCAGCTGCCTTTGCCAGTCCTTTCCTGATTCCAGGGTGAACACAGAAATGAGGTTAGCACAGAAACACCTACTGCCCTAGACCCAGTTTTGAGAATTCTTTTTGTGGCCTAGGTGCCAGGCCACAAGCTAGGCAGAGGGGCCAGTGCTGAAGCAGTAAGGTGAAGGGAGGCAGAGTCCCCCTAAGGAGCAGGCTGACAGGCGTGGTGGCACATGCCTATAATCCAAGGAACTCGGAAGGCTGAGGCCGAAGGATTAGAAGTTTGAGGCCAGCCTGGAGAACTTAGCACGGCACTAAGGATAAAAAGGGATAGAGGTGTAGTTCAGTGCCCCCTGGGTTCAATGCCCAGGAAAACAACAAAACAGTAGTTTAGTCTGAAGGAAAGAAGGCTCCAGGGGCTTAAGAGGTATTTATTTTCAAGCTGGGAGAAGAGAGAGGATGTGACTCCACAGCGGAGGGGACTCTTGGATTCTCCTTGGAGAGAAGGGTATTTAGCCATGGGATCATATGAAAGTTTATTAAGATATTGTTTAATTTTTAATCCTTATAATAACAATAATATGTATTACTTTAATTACATTTTACAGTAAACACAAGGTCCTGAGTTCGATTCCCAGTACCAAAACAAAAAAAAAAATCATAATTACATTTTACTTAGAGACCACTTAAACACCCAGAATAGAGATTTTGTTTGTTTTGTTTTTGAGTTAGAAGTCTCGCTATATAATCCAAGCTGGCCTTGGAACTCACAGCAATCCTCCTGCCTCAGCTTCCCAAGTGCCCAAGGGCTGGGATTACATGTAGGCTTGTACCACCATGCCTGGGTTTTTTTTTTTTTTTTTTCTGAGACAGGGTCTCCCTGTGTAGCCCAGGCTGGCCTCAAACTCATGGCTATCCTTTCTCCTCAGCCTCCCAAGTACTGGGATTACAGGTGAGCACCATCATGCTGGGCCAGAATAGGGATTTAAACTCACATGAAGACCCTCCCATTAGGGGAGGAGCTCTTGACATAAAATGAGAAGGTGAGCCCCTGTCTAGGCCACAGGTGTCAGGCCAAAGGAATCCAAGAAGCTTGAGAACCTACTGGGAATAGAGCGTGCTGGACTGGATGCTTCCATTCTTGGTATTTCATGATTCCAGGGATAAGGCCTGGGTTCTGTTGCCATTCTCTTAGGAGACAGGGCCTCCAAGCCTATCAAATGAGCTGGCCAGCTACTTCTGGAGAAAAGTGTCAGTGTGTGCGTGTGCTAGGGCACAGTCCACGCAGAGGAGCCCACTGCAGGATCTTCACTGCTCTGGAGCTTTAGGCTCCAAAATGAGTCACTGCACACAGGCCGTGGATGAAAGCACAGCTTGGGGTGTGACTGGATTGAGAGGCAGGTGCACGGCGGGAACTGCTGGGAGGGGGCAGTCTCTAAGCTCGGGGTCCACATCCTGCTTGGAGAGACGAGGGAAGGTGCTTGCTCTACCTGTCCTGGGCTGGATGGCGAGGGAGGGAAGTGGCGTGTACCTCTCCTTTGTCTTGCAGGCTCAGGATGCAGGCCCTTGTGCTACTCTTCTGGACCGGAGCCCTGCTAGGGCATGGCAGCTGCCAGAACATCGCCAGCAGTGCTGAGGTCAGTGGGGTCACTGGGTGAGGGCGTCGGTGGCCCCTGCCTTCCCTCAGCAGGCAGCGTGGGAGACCGGACTGGGAGGTGGTACCTGGGTTCCAAGCTACGCTCTGGCCTGTATTCCACCAGGCTCTTGGTTTCTCCTGCAGGACTTTTCAGAGGACAAAGCAGGGACAAAAATAAGATCTAAAAGCCAGGTATGGTGGCACATGCCTGTAATCTCAGGACTCAGGAGGCTGAGGCAGGTGGGTCACAAGTTGAAAGCCAGCCTGGGCTACCTAGTGAGTTCAAGACCACCTTGTGTTACAGAGCGTGACACTGTCTCAATGAATGAATCAATCAATAAAAAATAGCAAAGGGGCGAGGGATAGAGGCAGCGGTACAGCACCTGCCTGGCAAGCGCAAGGTCCTGAGTTAAGAGTCCCAGTACCATAAATAAATAAATAAAATAAAAACAGTGAAACACCAAAGTACTCAAGTGAGTCTGGGGCTGTCCCTTCTGT
Source organism: Dinomys branickii (assembly GCA_004027595.1). Classification (NCBI taxonomy): domain Eukaryota; kingdom Metazoa; phylum Chordata; class Mammalia; order Rodentia; family Dinomyidae; genus Dinomys; species Dinomys branickii. The sequence continues at coordinate 95,329 of PVLD010003404.1, forward strand.
AAGGACCTTCCCCCAGTTCCTTATACTACTTGTGGGGCTGAGCGGGCACTGGTCTGACTTTCATTCAGATACTGACCAGCGATGTGACAGAGGTGTGGACAGACATCTCCCGTCCAGTGAGAGCACAGTTGGGCTGCAAAGGCAGACACAGACCCTTGGAGAGGGGCCCCTGCGCTATGACTGTGTGTGCTGGGGGTCCTTGTCACATGAGGGACAAGGCAGCTGGGATACACTAGCAGAAGCCCTGGACTTAGTTGTGGGTTTTGAGTTTGAATTCTGGCCCTACCTCTCGCAAGCTTAGTGACCTTACACAAGTCACTTTTTAAAAATTTTATTTTATCTTTTTGAGGCACGTTCTCACTATGCAGTTCAGGCTGGACTTGAGCTCACTTTGTAGCCCAGGCTGGTCTCAAACTCACAACAATCCTCCTGCCTCAGCCTCCTGAGTGAGTGCTGGAATTACAGGTGTGTGCCACCACGCCCAGCTTACAGGAGTCACTCTTAAGTCACTCCCTGTTTCCTTAAAGGGCACTGGGGCAATTCTGTTATTTCTCACCTGAATTCCTACTCTGGAGGTGCTGGGATGGATAGAACTGTAAAAGCCTCAGTTCCTGCTTTTGAAAATCAGTTCTTTTGAGATATTAGTCTTCTGGTGCATCAAATAAATACATCAACAAGTACCAAGTGAAGTCAGAAAGAACCAGCAGATACTCCGGGTGTGGCTCAGGGGTAAAGGGGAAGGCCCTTGGTTCAATCTCCAGCACCATAAAACAAAGCAAAAACCTAGCAAAGAGCTTGGCATAGTGGTAGGTAGCTAATTAGTAGGTGGTAGCTGACTCTGAAAAAATGTCAGAAAAATGAAAGCTCCCTTCAGATGGGAGGGAAAATTTGTTTTGGGGAAATGTGCTTATGGAAGTCAGGGTGGGGCTTGATGGGAGGGTCTAGGAAGAACCCTGCAGCCAGCCTGCTGTGGCCTGCATACAGGGTTTCTTGGGGAGGGAGGGCCTTGATTTTTTTTCTTTAACTGTCACTAGAACCCAGGGCCTCATGCATGCTAGGCAAAGCAGCACTCCACCATCGAGCCACATTCCCAGCTAAACCTGGTCAGCTAATCTCTCTTCCAGGCTGCCCCTCCCCAGCAGGGAGCTCGTACTAACCAGAGAGCACAAGCTCATTCTGACCTTGGGCCAAACATACCAAAATCAGAGAGCTTCCCGGGGCCAGAACACCAACCCACTCAGTGCCATGAGAGGACACCGTTCACTGCCTGTCCCCGCTGGCCCCTTTATTCTAAGCCAGGTCTGTCTCCTGCCAGGCCTCCCAGGCCCCTGAAAGCACAGGGGAGCCGGTGGAGGAGGAGGACCCCTTCTTCAAGGCCCCTGTGAACAAGCTGGCAGCAGCTATCTCCAACTTTGGCTATGACCTGTACCGGCTGAGGTCCCTTGAGAGCCCCACTGCCAACGTGCTGCTGTCTCCGCTCAGCGTGGCCACAGCCCTCTCCGCCCTTTCGCTGGGTGAGTGTGTGCTGCTGCACGAGGCCACAGGACCTGTGCGAGTGTGCAGTTCTGGGAGGCGATGAGGTGCTGGGGAGCTGGATCGTGGCTTGTGGACCTGGGAACTTGAGGGCAGCACACAAAGTCCACTTGTTGACACAGTGATGTCAGTATTCATTCTTTCCTTGAATGAGCCCCCACTACGTGATAACCATTTGCCCATCCTCAGGGGGTCATGGCTGATTTCCCAGGGGACACTGATGAAAGGATAACTACACAACAGGTTAGGAGCTATAATGGGAGGACAGGGACTTGCACCCCAGCCTTGTCTCTCTAGGCTTGATTTCTTTATCCTACTATAAGAAAATTGCTTAAGAATAAAGGTACTATTTCTTCCACTGCCTTTGAATTCCCTGTCAACCTAGAAGGTCTGCAATATCCACCTACTCAGGCTCCCAGAAGATAACTGAGCGAGGCCTGATTTGCTCATAGAGACTCCACCCTGGTCTCTCTGGCAGGAGCGGAACAGCGAACAGAATCCCTCATTCACCGGGCTCTCTACTATGACATGATCAGCAACTCTGACATCCACAGCACCTACAAGGAACTCCTCGCCATGGTCACTGCCCCCCAGAAGAACCTGAAGAGTGCTGCCCGGATTGTCTTTGAGAGGAGTCAGTCACCTTTGCAGCCTGGGCTGCCTGAGAGCCTGGGGCTCTATGTTCCACAATGGGGGTTTCTTTCTAAACAGATGATGTGTGCTCAGGCCAGGCCTGGCACTGGTGGGCAGGAAGGGGCCTGTGAGCCTAAAGAGGATCAGAAAGAGGAAGTGGGCTGTGGCGACAGTGGGAGGGTAGGGGAGGGCAGAAACATGAAGAGGAACAGCAGTGGGCAAAATGAATTGTTCCCTGTTCGGTGCCCGGGGAAGCCAGCAGATGTCCTGGTGAGTCACGGGAAGATGCTGGGCAGGAAGTTGGGGCCTGCTGAGTGGTGAACCAGAGCCTAAATCTGGCATGCTCTCAGACCAAGTGCTGGTTCGGCTCTCTTGCACTAACCTTGCTCCACCTCTTCTCAGAGCTGCGGATAAAATCAACCTTTGTCGCACTACTGGAAAAGTCATACACGACCAGGCCCAGAGTCCTGACTGGCAACCCTCGAGTTGACCTTCAAGAGATTAACAACTGGGTGCAGTCCCAGACGAAAGGGAAAGTCGCCAGGTCTACAAAGGAAGTGCCCAGTGGGATCAGCATCCTCCTCCTTGGCGTGGCATACTTCAAGGGTGAGGGCTTCCCCACTTTGGCCAAGGCACATGGCCGGCAGGTGTAGAGGGCTGCGAAAGAGAAGCCCAAGACCTCACCCCACAGGAACCAGGGGCAAAGCCAGAGGATCTGAGAACGGCATGTGCCTCTACCCACCTGCTTGTCATCCAGCAAGTGTCCACCAAGCATTTGATAAGTATTCACAAGTTGTGAGAGGCCTCACTGGGGCTGGGTATTGTGGTCAGTTTCTGACTTTTGAGTCAGACCAGGTTTAAGTCCTAACTGCCTTTATGAGCTACCAGATCCTGCATAAGTTTCTTAGCCTTTCTGGGCCTGCTTCCTCAAGTCCCACCTTCCTTCATAGATACTTTATTTTCTTTGTTCACATGTAATTCAGGCTGGCCTTGAATTCACTGTGTTGCTCAGGCTGGTCTTGAACTCACAGTGATCCTCCCATCTCGGCCTCCTGAGTGTGGGGATTACGGGTGTGTGCCACCATACCCTGTTTATATGCTTCCTCTTGTTTTCACAACCCTGGTACTGTATTTGGGACACAACAGTACTTAGGAAACTTGGTAGCAATCGATCATAATTCTGGTAGGCAGCGCAGAGGTGACCAGAGCTGTTTCACAGGTCTAATGTGAGGCCAGCCCCGTTCAGATAAGGCCTTGGAAGAGGGCTGGTTAGGACAACATCCCCTCTAAAATGCTCTGTGAGTCTGGGTGGGTACCCCATCACCATGAGTTCAAAACCAGCCTGGGCTACACAGTCAGTTCAAGGCACTACAAGGAACTACATAGCAAGACCTTGTCTCAAAAGCAAGACAAAAACTCCAAAAAGGAAACAACAAAAACACCCCAAAACCTTAAGACATCCGTCACATAGCAGCAATAGTGGGCCCTGTGAGCTCCTAGGGAAAAGTCAAATGGCTCTCTACTTCAGCACTCATGTCCAGGGAGTGAAAGACAGTCATGGGTCTGGTACATTTAGGCCCACATTACACAAAGAAGCTTGATAATCCAGAGTCAAATCAACATCAATACATTTCCAACTGAGCTTGTTTGCAGAAGGTACTCAGGGTCCTGGAAATACTGTCACCCAAACCACATGTGCTCAGATAGAGCAGATATTCCTCCTATGTCAGAGGTCCTGAGGGCTGAGGTTCCTTTAGTTGGGTGATTTTCAACACGCTTTGTAGACACAGCACAATCCTGTGGTTTCTCTGGCATCTAGGGCTCAGGACATTCTGTCATTTCATTCTAGGGCAGTGGGTAACAAAATTTGACTCCAGAAAGACTTCTCTCCAGGATTTCCACTTGGATGAGGAAAGGACTGTGAAAGTCCCCATGATGTCAGACCCCAACGCTGTCATACGCTATGGCTTGGATACTGACCTCAACTGCAAGGTCTGGAGGGGTGAGGTCGGTGGGGTGGGTGGGTAGAGGGAGAGGTCAAAAGCAGCTAGAAAGGTATTGTGGAAATTGAATGACCTTGTGAGATCTGACAGCTGTCTGAATTTTGCCTGCTGTATAACTTTGAGCAAATTACTAACCTCTCTGAGCCTTTTCTCTTAATATGGGGTAGGGGATATTATAAAAAATTATCCACTCAGGGTTTAAGAGTTAATAAGAAATCTATCCTCATGATTTGACACTCAGATACTGATGTTTTTCTTGAGACCTTTTAAGATTTAAGAGCCAAATTTTGAAAAATTGTCACAAATTCTAATTTGCTGCTGGCATTCTAGGATATTATGTATACTTGACTTTTTTTCTGTAGTGCTAGGGACAGAACTGGGGGCCTCATACATGCTATGTAGCTGGTAACTGTTTTACCACTGAGCTACATTCCAAGCCTGACTTCCTTTATTCTAAAGCAGCAGTTCTTAACCTCCCCTTTGGGAATCTGACAAAAGCACTGGAAACATCTGAGAGAAATGCCATTCGTACACATGAACACACTTTTGTACATGATTTCAGGGGGCTTCTGACAGCATTTGTTCCACAGGCCCTATGCTAAGAACTTCTGTTCAGAGGAGTCATTTTATTGCCACTTTTGTATTGTACCCAACACCACTCCTAGTCCAATGCTCTGCACAGACATGGTCCGTTGAAGTTGGCAGATCATGGTGTGAATCCATCCCCAGGCTCCTGGGCTCCGAAGGACTAACCCACATGCCTCCCCTTTGTTGGTTCAGATTGCCCAGCTGCCCTTGACTGGAAGCATGAGTGTCATCTTCTTCCTGCCTGTGAAGGCGACGCAGAATTTGACCATGATAGAAGAGAGCCTCACCTCTGAGTTTGTTCATGACATAAACCGAGAACTGAAGACTGTGCAAGCAGTGCTGAGTGTCCCCAAGCTGAAGCTGAGTTTTGAAGGCGAACTTACCAGGTCCCTGCAGGACATGAGTATGTTTGCAAGACCCTCTTGCTCTTTCGAGATGGGGTGGGGTGGAGTCTTCGAGCCTTCACTGTGCCAAGCAGAACTCAAGGCCTGGTGGGGAGGATCTAATAGTGCTGGAGGGGAAGACAGAATTGCCTTGCTGTCGGGCTTGGTCCTTAGCACCTCAGCATAGTCCTCCAATAGGAGCTCAGAACAGTGCCTGCCAGGACAGGTCTGCGCCTCGCTGGTGTGCTCTCGGGCAAGTCCCTTCCCTCCGTACCAGCCTGAGGCAGGTGAAAAACGGTTCTTCTCTCCAGCTTGTCTCCCTGTCTTTTCCTCCCCTTCTCTGTGGTGTAGGGACTGAACCCAGGCCTTTGCCCTGAGCTACATCCCCAGGCTTTTGCTGTATTATTTTTTATGTTGAGACAAGGTTTTGCTAAATTGCTAAGTTACCCAGGCTGGGCTTGCACTGTGATTCTCTTGCCTCAGCTTCCCAGAGTGCTGGAATTATAGGGTCCACTACCGTATTCGGCTTGTTCGCCTCCTTGAGAAGCAGGATTTAAGAATCAAGGTTTTGTTACCACTGGCCACAGCCTGTGGAGGAGATGTTCAGTGGCTGGTGTTCCAAGGACAGTGGGGCTGGCACTGTGGCAGCTCCTGGGCCGAGATGGGCCTGGGCACTGGGCAGCAGCATAAAGCAGGCATGGTGGCACATATTTGTAATCCCAGAATTTGGGAGGCTGAAGCAGGAGAATCACCATAAATCTGAGGTCATCCTGGGTCACACAGTGAATTCAAGGCCAGCCTAGAATACATAGCAAGACACTGACTCAAAAAACAAGAAATAAAAAAACAGGACTGTTTTCTTTGTTGGGGTGCTAAATGAGGCAGGGCTTCCATGAGACTCTCTCTCTCTCTTCGCAGAGCTGCAATCCTTGTTTGAGTCACCGGACTTCAGCAAGATCACAGGCAAACCTATCAAGCTTACCCAAGTGGAGCACCGGGCTGGTTTTGAGTGGAATGAGGAGGGGGCAGCAGGAACCACGGCCAGCCCAGTCCTCCAGCCTGCCCGCCTCACATTCCCCCTGCACTACCACCTGAACCAACCTTTCATCTTTGTCCTGAGGGACACGGATACAGGGGCCCTTCTCTTCATAGGCAAAATTTTGGACCCCAGAGGTACTTAATGGTCCAGTTTAATGTTCGACTACTTTACAAGAACCCCTGACGGATGGCGGGTTACATATTACAAGAGGGCGGGCCCGCCAGTTTCAGTGTATACTTCGCAGTAAAGGAGCTTCATCCTTACCTTCTGTTATTCTGTTCCTCCTTTTTTGAGCGTTGTTGAATGTGAAGCTAAATTACTTTTTAGGAACTTCTACACTTCTAGCCTGGTTGTGTTTATAACTCTGCAGAAAGTCACCACTTATCAGAGTGTTTAGTTATCTGTGTCGTATAATGTTGGGACTGCTTTTCTGCTTGGAGGCAGCTTAATCCCTACCGACGCCCCACTGCAGCGAGCTGAAGTGGTAAACTTTCTGTAACAGGGGTCTGAGATCACCAGAAGCACAGGTCTATTCTGGCACAGTTTTAGAGGCGGCTCCATGACTGACGCCGTTGCTTCTGGGTGTGTGATGAGGCAGTGTACACTGTGGTGGGTGTTCACGGTGGGGAACATGATTTGACTCTTGGCTGGGGAGCAAAGAGACAGAGAAGACGACCAGGGTCCCTCCATCCCCTTGAGGGTATGACACCCCCTCATGACTGAAAGACCCCCCTGACTGGCTCTATCTCTTAAAGGTTCCACCACCTCCCAATAGTGCCATGCTGGGGACCAAGCATGGATCTCAGAGGACACTTAAAAGTCCCAACTCCAAGTTGGGCATGGTGGCAATGCCTGTAATACCAGCACTCAGGAGGCTGAGGCAGGAGGATCACTGTAAGTTCGAGGCCAACCTATGCTGCAGAATGAGTTTAAGGTGAGCCTGAACCATGTATCAAGACCCTGCCTCAAAACAAATAAAAAAATCTGAACTATACCACATGCTCCAGACTAGGTATTAGGGAAAGCATTATAAAGGATAACATATAGACAGATAAGGAAGGTAATTTGTAACTTTAGGAAATAATTCCTTATAAAGTAGAATTTAAAACTTTCAAGTACATATAAAGCAGGACCTGGCATATAAAATTCTAATAAGATTATTTAAGAAACCATACCTACTTTATGAAGGACAACAGAGTCTTTGTTTAGGAACATGAAACATACCAAGTGTTTGGGACAGAATAACCCTAGAACTGTCTGCAGGACTAATTTTTTTTTTTTCTTAAAAAGTTCTACCAAGAAATCTCACTGGCCATTCCCTTGCTGATGAGTTGTTACAGAATAGGAAGAATAAAAATTCTGTCCACTTTCTAGTCAATAAATGTTTGAATGCTAACTGTATTCCAAATACTTCCTGAAAAACTGCTGCTGGGCCTCTTCCAGACTGTTCATTTCCTGATTACATTGTCATGGTAACCAAGGGCTGCTTCTTGGGCATGGGTGGGTGGGAATTCTCAAAAGCAGTGTGGATCTGGCATTCTTTCCCACTAACTCATCTGACCCACTTGGTCACCAGTGGTGGCAGAACAACGTGGGTGAGAACCAGAGAGCTCCACAGCATTGTGACCTGCATGACACCCACACTATTGCTACTGTCCTTGTGGAAGGAGGCAATCATTTCCACGTCATCTCTTCAGTTTGAAAACACAAGCAGCAACACCCACAGCTTGACCTTGTTTTTCCAGTGGTGCTGGCTACAGAGCCCAAGGCCTTGGGCGCTCTACCACTGAGCTACATCACTAACCTTTCTCAGCAGTTTTGGAAGCTCTCTAACCCTATTTCAGTCTACATTCCATTTGCCAGACTGGGGAGGTCAGTTAGCAGCACATTGTCTCTTTTTAGATTTGCTAACAAAGAGAACTAAAAAAAAGGTGTTGTAAAGTCATTCCTACGAGTTTTGTTACTGTTTGGTCAGCAAGTCTACCAAGAACACTCAATGAAAGCCAGAGAGTAAGGGTGGGAAAACTAGCAGAAAATACGCAGAGTTGTCATCCTAGGAAGGAAACTGTCCAACAATAAAAGGCCCTATATGTATTTCTCTATTCACAATTTATACTCCAGCATTTTTTTCCTTTGGGGTAGCAGGAATCAAACTCAGGACCTCACGTTTGCCAGGCAGGTGCTGCACCACTGAGCTAAACCCCCAGCCCCACCCACCAGTTTTTGTTGTACTGTGGACTGAATTCTTAGCCTTTGCACTGAGGTACATTTCTAGCCCTTTTTATTTTATTTTGAGACAGGGTCTCACTAAGTTGCCAAATTGCCCAGATAGGACTGGAGTTTGTGATCTTCCTGCTTCAGCCTCCAAGAGTGCTGAGAGTACAGGTGCGTGCCATCACACCTGGCTATTCCACCAGTTTTAACAAAGGAGCTGAAAAAGCTAGATACTCTAAGTAAAACTGTTTCTCTGGAGGTAAGGAGCTGCACCGATTTCTTGTTTTATAATCATTTTTCAATTACAGTACAACTACTAAGTTCCCACTGGAGTGGTACAATACATTTCATTACTACTTGAAACCATAGGAATGTTCCAGGGAGACAAACTCACATTGCTTAGCGAGATGGAATCCGGCCAAAACCCCGCTAACATACAGATGCCTACAGATCAGCTACAATCCCTTTAAAAGCTGAACTCTCCAGATACTAGTTGCCACTCTTTTCTGGGAACTGAGAGTTTTTATTGGAGGGAAATTAACTACTTCAAGACATATCCATCAAAATAGGTGTGTGTCTCTTTCCAATTGCAGTATTTTCTGAATCCCTCCTGCTTACACCATAGGGATGGGACCTTTGGATGAGTCCTGTCTTTTCTAATGCCAACTCAGTAGCAACAGGACCTCTTTAACCCATCTGTCACGGCTTTGTTCTATGGGCTCGAATCCCTTTGGGCCCCCTCAGGGATGGGTAGCAAGTCCAGTAAACAGGACTTCATCTTCTGGAGCTCCTGGATCTCACTGCTCTGAGGGCCACTGTGCACCAACAGGACCTCTTCTGCCTTCTGTATGGCATTCAGAGCTTCGGGTACTGCAAACCTGAGCCAAGAGAAGGAAGTTGTTTATTATTATTTTTAAAGAAAGAGATATTTACTCTATGAGAAAATAGATATTCACAAGCAGCAGGAAGAGGCAGTGTCTGGTGACCACAAGTACTGCGGGCCACCAGAGGCAACGGTGGGGACCTGCACAGCAAGCCACATGATGAGGGAACCACACACAAAGTGTCTCCAATTCCCCGGACCCCTCCAATTCCAAAAACAAATGGAATGTTTGTCCAAGTGTTGATGCTACTAAGGACTATGGATATGACATGAAAGGAAAAATTTAACAACTTTGGCTAGTTGGAAAATTAAATCTCTGGACAATACAACCTCACCAGGAAACTTCAGCCTCGGCTGTACCTGCCACACGAGAGAGCACAATCACGGCCGCCGAAGGTCCTTTATGACGCCCCTGTCACTGAGGTTCTCACATAAGGGCAGCACACACATCCTGGGAGAGACTCAGCGGCTCCAGAAGCCAGATCCACAGGAAGCAGAGAGGCGCAAACAGTAAGAGCAGAGCTCCCTAGAGAAGGCTGAGGGGAGGTGCAGGCAAGCAGCCAGGTCCAGAGGCACCAGGAACTCTCTCTGCAGGGCCTGGAGCCCCTTCCTTGGAGCCATCTGCAGGGCAGCAGCATCAACCCAAGTGTCAGTACAGCAGGGCTCTGGTCAAGGTGAGGACAAGCTGGTTGTCCTTGGTGCTGGCCGTGCCGCTGGAGAGGAGGAAGGAACCAGGACAGGGTGCACTCCCAAGGCAGCAGGTTCTGCAGGCGCACACTGATGCCCCATCACACGAGGTTGAGCTCCTTGTCCACGCCAGCTCCGGGCTCACCCCGTCCTCCTCTGAGTCTCCTCAGAGGTTACAAAGCATGAGCACCTTGGGCCAGGACTCTGCTCCAGGCTGCCTTCCTCTGCAGCAGGTCTGGGTGTCTCAGCGCACTCTCACCGGAGAGGAACAATCACATCTTGGTGCCCAAATTGGGAAGCACCTAGAAGTCACTAGAAATGAAGCTCATGTACACCCTGGGGTTATGGTCCACCCGGAGGCCTGAGTGGACTCAGCGTGAACCAAGTCTAAGCCACTGGTCAGCCCTGTCCCTCCCAGGGCAGAAGAGCACAGAGGCCAGACAAGGGCCCTGTCACCACGGAACTGGGTTTGTGTCGCCCAGAAGTCTGCTCACATGGCGCAGAGTGCCCTCCCTGCTTCCTGCTTCTTCCCAGAGACAGTCTCTGCCTTCCTGCCCGACTGGGATGAGGCTTTTGGGACAGATACCAGTGAGGGTCACAAAGTGCTCATTTGAGGGACACTCAATATCTGGTCCCTGGCAAATGGCTCTCTGTGAGGGCCAGCCACAGCCCTGCTTGCTAGTGCTCTTCCTGTAGGACAAAGCACTGGGACAGCACACATTGGACAGTGGCTGGGGAAGGGCGACCCAGGCTGTTGTGGACACCACATACTCCTGCAAAGTTTCTGCCTTTGGTTAAACATGTTCCTGCAGTGAGAACCCCAGCGGTTAGCTGCATGTGCTCAGGTTTCCCCTAGGACACATCTGAGGTGTGCAGAGGGTTGTGAACACCGAGTGGTTTTCTTAACCACCTCTCCAGGCTGGGCTCCTTGAAGTCAGGAGCCAGTGCTGGGGGCTCTCCAGCAGCACCAGCTGACAGTGAGAGGACTGCCACTCACTTGGAAAAGCGAGTTTGGGAACCAGAGGAAGGGGCCTGTGGTTGCTCCGCTGCGTTTGAAAGGCCTGGCTGCACTCTTCCCGTCCTGCTGCCAGGATGCCCCCAGGGTGACAGCTCTTTGGGGCGCAGGTTCCAGCAGCCTCTCTCTGTTGCATCCTCTGCCCAAGGAGCTGCACGTGGCCCCAGGTGTTCTCTGCTCCCTCCTTGAACGCACAAATGTGGGGGGTCTTTCCTGCAGCTCCTGAGGTTCCTTCGGATGTTTCACCAGCAGCTTCTTGCTGGGGTGACCTGCTCTAGCAGCCTGAGTGGAGGGCCACTGTGGGGCCTGGCCACTCCTGTGTCAGAGACCACGGGAGTCAAGCTGCCAGCTGTGCTGCCGCAGCACCCCAGGGACAGGGCGTCGCCCACAGTGGTAGTGCTCAAGGGTCAAGGCAGCCCGTGTCTGACGGGACCGTCCAGGTGAGTCAGGCTGCCCAGCTGAGATGGCAGCTGGGGCAGGAGGGCACACGATGTGGGTGACATCTGGGGCAAGGCCTCAGCTAAGAACAGAAGCCAGAGAATCACTGATGCCAGCTGTCGAGTGGTGAGTGGGGACTGGTGTCATGCACTGGGCAGCTGGTTCCTCTGAGCTGGCCACAGAGCACTGCTACCCAGCTTCATAGGGTTGCGTTTGGGGGCATAGTGGGGGTAAGTGTCCACAGACTGAAGCCTTTAGAGGTGCTGGTGGAAGGGCCAAGGCAAAGCAGGAGGCGCTGGGCCCTCACCACAGCAGGTGCTACTCCTGCTGTGTTCCAGGGCTTGCATCCATGTGTTTCAGGTCCTGAGCCTCAAGCAGCATGGAGTATCTCAGAAAATGGCTGTAGCTGCGAGGAGCCTGGAAGCTTCTGTGTTATTACTATGTTCTTGATGCGGAGACTCCTGAGCCAGCTCAGGAACTCACATGCCAGACAGGTAGATTTTCCTGGTGATGACAGGGCTGGGCAGTCAGAGGCACACCTGGGATACTGCACATGACCCTTGGGGGCTCTGTGAATGAGGGAAGCCACGGTGCACCACAGCATCACAGGTCACTGCCTGCTCGGTGCCTCTTCCACAGGTGGAGCTTTGGTTGGCTGGTGAGATGGGAGCTGTAGGTGAAGGCCTCCATACTTCATGAGGTCGGAGCTGTAGTTCAAGGCCTTCCCGCACTCCTCCCATTTAAAGAGCTTCTGTGCCGAAAGGTCTTCTCACTCTCTCCACACTTAAAAGGGCTTCTCTGCTCTGTGAACCTGGATGGCGAATGTCATCTGCCTTGTGCTTAAAGATTAATCTGCATTCACTGCACTCACAGGATTTCTTCCTCTGAAAAGGAACAAACACAGGGATCCCCTTACAGTCATTTCTAAGTGAGGCATCAAAGGCATGGAAGAGCTGTGCCTCACCCTCAGGGCTCAGGGTCAGCCCTTTGCCATATACATCTCGTTTCGCTTTTTCCCCTCCGACACTTTCTCTTCTTTGAGAGTGGCCTCTTACATATCCGCTTCCTCTTTGGGGCCTGGGCCATCTTTTTGCTGCCTCCAGGCTTTTCCATCACTGATCCTGGGTGGCAGGAAGCACTCTGGAAGCCAGGAAGGGCTGAGAGCAGGAGGTCAGGGACTTCTGGACTCCTCTGTGAGTCTACTCCTGCAGGGTGGCTTGCCATTTCCTGCACATGCAGCTGAAGCTCCGCTCCATTAGACGGCACCTGTTCTCTTGCTGGAGGAGACCAGGAGTCATGACAGCTTCTGAACTGAGACAGACACCTGGCCGAGGAGACCAGAGGTCACAACAGCTTCTGAGCCGACGTGCAAACACCTGGCTGAGCACACCCAGTACAGAGTACCAACAGGGACAGAGGCAGGAGAAGGATGCTGGTTGGCACAGGCAGGAAGTGAGGAGGCAGTGCACTTGGTTGCACAAATGTTAACTAAAGGTTTACTCAGGCACTGTGAAGGACACAAAGACAACTGAGATAGTGTATGTCCTCCCTGAGCTTACACTTCCCTAAACACTTCAAAACAGAACTTGAGAACAAAGTTAGGAAAACAAAAAGTAACAAGACTCCAGGATCTTGAGAAAACAGGCAAATCTCAAAGCTCCAATCTGACGTTTATGCAGGGATGTTCATCCTAGGGCAACTGTGTCTACGGCTGACCAACCTCTGTACCTTTTCCTCTTTCTCTGACCAAATGGTCTACTCATTATTCATAATCTTAGGTTTAAGCTTCAAACACTTACTCATTTCAATGTACACTGATGACAGTTTTATCAAGGCTGAGCTGTTACATTCAGAATTAATCAGAGGCCCCAATGATCAAGTGGAAAGCAGGCCAGCAATCAGCTCATCAACCTACTCTGCTTTCCTGTGTTTTTAAAATTTTTCTCAGTGGTGCTGGGCTGCGGATTGAACCCAGGAAAGCCCCTGGCTTCTTTTTTTTTTGATGTTTTTGAGTCAGGGTCTCACTGTGTAGTTTAGGCTGGCCTCACACTCATGACGATCCTCCTGCCTCAGCTGGGATTACAGGCAAGTGCTGAGATCACGGGTGTGTGCCACCACGTCTGGCAAGCTTCTAACCTTTAAGGCAGGAATTTTCAACTTTGACACAACTGATACCTTGGCTCAGATTCTGTACTGTATGTGTTAGGAGCTTTAGCAGCACGTCTGGATGCTAGTAGAACCCTTCCCCCAAGTTGTGTCAGTCAAACATATGTTCCCACAGTGCCAAATGTCATCTGGGGCAAACATCATTCCTGGCTGAAAAAAACTGCTTTAAAAGGAATAGGGAAAAGGCTGAGACCCTGGAGTGGAGCGAGCCATGAGAGTGTGATTAACCAGAGAGCAATGAGAAAGGAGGCTGTGCTGCTTGGTGGGTGGGGCTGCTTGGCAAGTCTTTCCTGGGAAACTCACTTCAGATCTAAGAGCTTTCCCCGTATCTCTCAGAAGAAAGTTCTAAAGTTTTAAGTTTGTCAGCAAAAACAAAAAGCAGGCACCTCTCCTAAAGAGGAAATAAAAAAGTTTTAATGAGCTTAAAAGCACTACAGGAAAAAAGTCGTACACTGAAATGCCTAAGAACAAACCAGAACAGCATGTGCCCTGACAAAGCACTAGGATCAAGCAAAGACTCACCCGTTGAACAAGACTTGGGCTAGTTTGAAGAGCTCGTGGCCTGCTTCAACACTGGATGGCCCGTGGCGAGCCTCAACCACTTGAAGACTCTTCTGTAGATGGGCAGCTGATTTTTGCCAATCCCCTGTAAGGAAAGAGAAACCTTATTCCAGAGAAGAACCATGGTAATTTTGGATAGGTTGTCTGGTGACAAAAGGTGACTGGAAGGGACAGTAGCCTCAGTTTGAAGACAACCAGAACAGGGAAGTGTGCCCCCCAAGCACACCAGGCAGGAAATGAACATGTGCCATACCTAGGGTGGCATAGGCCCGGGCCAGGTCATCCTCGATTTCCCCAACCACAGCATGTTCTGCTGACAGGAAGCTCTCAGCATCCTCCCGGCACCTCAACAACCGCAGAATGGCTTGCTCTATAGATTGCAAGGAAAAATGCCTCAGTATAGACACAAATCCAGTCCTGGACATGAGAACCCAGGTTCCACATTCTGGGCTGATGTAGAAATCTCTCCTCATGTTCTGGGCTGTCACTGACCCATAGTGTTCCAACAGAGTTGTTCTCTTGTATTTTTTTCCTTTAGGAGGAAAAAGTGCTAGGTGAGGAACCCCCACATTTACCCTGGGTTTCCAACATCCACTTTCCAATACAACCAACTCTATAGTTCACTCACAACCGTGATTTCTCTTGACTTTCAAATCTAAGCTAAAGTTTAACTTTCATAAAGTAGAGCAATGTCAGACTCTGATTTCCAGGGGTCATAGGGTGTGTCACAATTTCTTCTTTTTGTTTTGTTTTGAGACGGGTCTTGCTTTGTAGCTCAGGCTGGCCTTGTATTCACTATGGAGCCTAGGCTGGCCTCAAACTCACAGGGATCCTCCTGCTTCAGCCTTCTGAATTCTGACACGCCTGGCTGACAATTTCTTTTCTGAAAAAAGACTTTTGTGTGATGATAGGGACTGAAACCAAGGCTTCGTGCTAGCCAAGTGGCTATCAGTAAACGATATTCCCAGCTCAAGAGCAGAATTCTTAAATCTAATGTTTTGTAGAAAAAATGTTTTGACTAGGAGAGAACAACCTTCTTAGGAAGTTAGGTCATTAGGCCCTGGAGTTAAAATAAATGATACAGAACTTCTGGAGTTGCACAGAGCTCATGGAAGTCAGAGATGACCCTGCAGTCGTCAGGAATACTGTAACTTGGCTATCTGATGCATAAGACAACAGCCTAACTCATCTGGCACTTTTCTCAAGGACACCAGACTAAGTGGTAAGGTTTACTCTTAACTGGCCTATATAGCCATCTTGTGGCTGATATGGGGATAATTAAATTCAATTCTTCAATCACTGAGTAGCTCCCCCACCCCCAGTGATGGTGGTCAAGTCCAAGACCTCACACATACTAGGCAAGTGTTCTACCATTGAACTACAACCCCAGCCCCTGTTGAGTGCAAACTGATGCCAGAATATTAAAAAGGGAAGGGGTTAGTAGACCAAAGTAGGGAGCCAGCCTCACCGAGCTTGCCATTTCTGAGGAGCTTCCAAGCCATCCCAACCTGCTGCTGTAGGTCCTGCAACCGAGAGACGAGGTGTGTCCTGCTGATGGCTTCCAGACAAGCTCTGTTCCCACAGCTCAGGACATCATCTCCCTGTGGAAGTCAGTTGTGCCTTTATTTCTGTACCACAGTTGGTTATTAACACTGGCCATGGTTATTTTATAGGATCACTGACCTGATGGGGGAGACTTACATTAACATATCATAACCCTAGCCTGACTTGGTTAGTCAGTCTGCTAGCAGCAGTTCTAATGAAAGTAGTAGCTGGTTGCATACCGCTATTTACTTTTCAGAACAGAACTGCTGGAATTCACAGTTCTTTGTCTCAGCAGCTCCTCTTTTACCTTTGGGGCTAGGCCTTGGATGACCAACACATTTCTAGTGGTTATAAAGAAGCTGTAAGAAAACCAATACAAAAGGATGCTAGGGGAGGCCTCTGCATTTGACCTTAGGTCTACAACTTTAGCTTCCCAACACAGCTTACTCTTCAGTCTTCTTATGATTACCATAAAGAATAAAAAACACTGTAGCCCTTGTAGAGGAGAAAACTTCCGGGGTGGCCACTTGCTTTGTTGTCCAAGGGTCTTTGCCATCATTTGGCCACAGAAACTCAATGTCTTGAGGCCCCTCACCTTCTACTGTCAGTGCTCTGTAGCTCAGAGTGTGGCCATGTGGTTCAAATGTGGCCTGTGCCTCTGGTGCCAATGGCTGGAAGAAAATTCTGTGGTGCTGATTTTCTTTCAGCCAGTCACTGGGTCAGTGCCACACAGTAAGACTTCCGCCCAGCCTCCTGGGCAGGGAAGACAAGAAGCTAAGCAGCAGGTGCCCATCTTGCCGTCACGAGAGGGGCGTCCCCCTGGGGATGGGGCTAGCACCGAACGAATGGAGCTGAGAGGCAGATGGAGACGTGGGGTCTGGGTAACTTTATCTGAGTTCCCAAGTTGTGTCTGACAGAGCCCTGACTTGGAACTTTTCAATTACTTAAGCAAAAAAACTTCCAGTCTTTTTTCCTTCTTGGTCAGTTTAGGTGGGATTTTCTGTCATTTGCAAGTGAATCATCACTAAATCCAATCCTTTCCCATGGTTTCTTTGGAGGGATGGCCAAGTGTGGGAGTGACATTACTGCTCTGTATCTATAAGCCCCCGATGGCTACTCCTTTTAAAGACTGATGACCTTTGGGCTGGAAAATTGTCCTCCAGAAACAGGAGAGAAGAGAGGGAGGAGAGATTTACCTGCATGAGTGCTCTGCAATTGTTACAGCGGAATGCTTCCCACCTGGGCCCTGCAGCTGTTCTGGGCTCCTCACAGTGACAAGCTGCACAGCTACAGTCAAAGAAGTACTGAGACCTCAGCTTCTGCTGCCTTTCAGCAGTGCTCATCCGGCTCTTATGAGGCCCTGGAGAGAGATCACCCTCAGCTAATACTGAAAGCAAGAGAGGGTCAAACAGTACTGAAGAGCCCTCAGCTCAGTGGAGGGTCTGGACGGTTACTCATCACGACAGATAACCTTTACTTACACATTTGTGGAACTAGACACTGAACTAAGCTTCCAAGTTGCTGGGACAGGAAGATAAAGAAGCTGAGATGTTGCTCCTAGCCCATTCCAGAATAGGAAGTTTACAGGGATTAAACAAGGACCGACATGATAGTTTAATCACAATAGGGCTTCTTACTATGGTTAAGAAGATCTTTTATTTTTTGGTGTCTTCTCCCGGTAACAAACACCAGGCAGGTGAAGGCCCAGGGGCTTGCTCTTCCTACCCACTCTGTCTTTGGCTGTGCCACAGTGGGACAGGGGAGAGGGGGGTGGCTCACCATAGCAGTGGAGAATCTCCTGCCCTTTTCTAATCTGCTGTGCTGCCCGAATGGTGGCCACAGTGCCACTGAAAGACACACTGGTATTGGGGCTGCAGGAGTGGTTCAGGAGGCTCACAACAGGGAAGATGGCTGTGGCAAGGCGGACCTGCCCGCTGTCAGTAATGATGTTCTCTTTAGATGCTGAAAGTGCAACAGGCAAAAGGAAAAATATGTCAGCACGTCAGTCCTGGCTTCACATCCATTTGTCAGAAGTTAAGCTGGGTAGCTGGGCCCCAACCCCATTTGAGTCATGGCTTCACAGCCGGATCCAGTATAAATCAGATGGAAGATGACTCAGAGCAAACTCTGGTCCCTAGGAAGCAAAGTGAATGAACACAAGAAAAGGCCACTGGAATCCTGGAACCTGGCCATTGTGTCTTGACACCACACACACAAAACCCCCCAAGATTAGAATTTATAAAAAATAATAAAAAGAGGATTATCAGCAGGGAGCTTTCCTGACAGTTTCATAATGTTCATGAGGACACAGAAAGCACAGTACCTGTTGAGATTATTTCCTGAAGACTTTTATATTCTGGGTGCTTTTATTTAACTGGTGTCTGAGTGGTTAATAGAACAAGTGACCTAGTTATTATACCAAACCTTATATATTTAAGCTGGCTTAAGTGTATATAAAAAAAATCAATATTCTTCATGCTTAGTTCTTCACTATGCCCCTGTTGAACATTTAAGGAAATTCAGAAAGTAGTTCCCATGGAAGTAAACTCTCTCTATTAACTTTATTCAAGATGATCTCCTAGTCCCCAAAGTCTATTTGTAGTACAGTTGACCAGCAACTTAACTACATGATGGAACCTCAGAAAGGAAGAAAAAGACCTCCAGACAGTGAGGCAGGCCTGCACCAAAGCTCATACACTTACGTTAAATTGTCTGTACTCATGTGTAGGTCTGTGTGTTAGATTTCCATTGCTGTGACAAAAATACCTGACAAAATCTACTTAAAAAGAGAAAGGTTTTATTTTGGCTCATGGTTCCAGAGGAATCAGTCCACAGCTGCTTGGTTTTGTCCCT
>PVLD010003404.1:113969-143522 GCA_004027595.1 Dinomys branickii
GCCCCCCCCCCCCCCCCCCCCGCTTCCAGTAATGCCACAGGCTGGTGACCAAGCCTTCAGCCTATGGGCCTGGGGAAGACATTTAAACATTCAATCATAACAACCTATTTGCTCTTATTTTAGACATAGTGCTAACTGATTTGGTTAAGCAGGTTGTCAGGCCACAAATGTGCAGAAGCAGGGAGCCAACAGGGGGAGAATCTAAGAAGCAGGTTTTTCTAACAATAGCAAAAGACAAGTGACACACTGGAGGGAGAGGTAAAAAGTCTTAAGAGTAACAGACTTACAGCAAACAAAACACTAACACCACTCAGCATTTTACCACCCTGGCAACACTTCCCCTAAGCAAAAGGTCCTAGACAGACAGCATCCCACGGGCGTTTTCGTAAGAGCCAGACAGGAGCACGGATGGTATAGCTAATCCACAAGTCTTCAGTGTACAGCAGCCTCGGTTTAAGCGTGAGGAAGATCGTGTTTCCAACAAGCTCAGTGAAATATGAAAGATATTAATATTTAAAGGGAAACATTTAGTTTTCTAGAAAGCTGGAAACCATCAGATAATTATGGTATCACTGTATATATGCCAAGAATCTCAACAGACCATTTACCAAAGAAATAAGTAGTCTAGATATACAAATGTAATAAATAAAGAAAATATCATGAACCATCATGTGAAAATGTTCTATAAAGGAAAACATTAAATATAAGAATTATGTTGTCTCTCCACAGACAATTCTATTATCTGTTGCTATGGGGGACAAGAATAGAACAAGTAAATACCACTCACAAGGAATCCAAATGAATCAATTTTAGTCAATAATCCCATAAACTGTACTAAAATCTTTCACCAGCGCTTCTCCTAGGTGCTTAACTGATCTCGGTTTCCTTTCCTCCCCTTCCCCCTTTGTCCAATGTCTACCTTCTGGAATATGTGCTAATGAGCAGAGAAAATGCTAAAAGGTAGGCAGGCGGAAGGAGCTGTATGAGGCACGAACAATTTGTAGTCTGAATAATCAGCTTCTGCATAATTAAAAGTTGACTTGCATTCCCAACTACTGATAACTGGCAATCTGTATTAGAACAGTTGCGAAAATTTCTCAGAAAAAATGATTGCAATACAGTGAGTAATGTCAGCTTTGTGAATTATTTATAGATTATCCTCTAGGAGACGCAAGGCCAGGAACTGAGTGGGATATTTGTATCAGAGCTGAATGTCTAATTACTTCTAAAAAATTAAGTATTGATTTTTAAAAATTACTCAATATTTTGCATTAGTCATATGTTAGCAGAGATAATAGAAAGCAAGAATACCTCATCAACCAAATTTAATATATGACATTTTATATTAAAAAAGAGAGAGAGGATGGGCACAGTGGCACATGTCTGTAATCCCAGTACTCGGGAGGCTGAGGTACGAGGATTGCTTTGAGTTAAAGACCAGCCTGGGCTACAAAGTGAGCTGTAGGCCAGCCTGAACTGTGTAGCGAGACCCTGTCTCAAAAAGACAAAAAAAAAAAAAAAAAAAAAGGGGGTTAGGGGTATAGCTCAGTGGCACAGTGCCTTGGTTGGCAAGCCCAAGGTCCTGAGTTCAACTCCCAAAACAACCAAACAAAAAATAAATGAGATTTGAGCTGGGTGGGGATGGCACAGGCCTGTAATCCCAGTACTCCGGAGGCTGAGGCAGGAGGACTGGTGCGAGTTCAAGGCCAGCCTGGGCTACAAAGTGAGCTCAAGGCCAGCCTGAACTGCACAGTGAGATCGTGTCTCAGAAAGACAAAAAAAAAAAAAAAAAAAAAAAAAAAAAAAAAAAAAAAAAAAAAAAAAAAAAAAAAAAAAAACCAAACCAAAAAACAAAGAAGACAAAAAATATTGAAGAGCGAGAGAGCAAGAGAGCTGTGGTACCACCAGCCTGTAATCCAACACTCTGGAGGCTGAGGCAAGAGGAACACAAATTTGAATCCAGCCTGGACAACTTAGCTACTTAGTGGGCCCTATCTCAAAGTAAAAAAAAAAAAAATTAAAGGGGTGGGGCTGTAGCTCAGTGCAAAGGCCCTGGATTCAATCCTTAGTACTGAGATAAAGAGACAGAGACAAGAGACACAGAGAAGAACAGAGACAGAGAGACAAGAATCTTTACCAAAATGTATTTCACTAATGTCTCTAGTACATTTAAAAAGGGATTCAAGTTTAAAAAAAAAAAGGAAGGAAGCAAGCATGTAAGCTAGACAGATGTGGTAGTGCACACCTGTAATCCAAGCACTTGGGAGGCTGAGGTGGGCGCATCACCATGAGTTCAAGGCCAGCCTGGGCTACATAAGTGAGTTCAAGGCCAGTCGGGAATACACAGTGAGAGTTTGTGTCCAAAAAAAAAAAGAAAAAAATCATTCACATTATTTCCAGGTTATATCTACTCTGATAGGTATTGTGAGACGAGAAACTCTTGTACGTCAGGTTGGAACACTGAAGAGTGAAACCAAAGGGCAGTGAGTTGATCTGAGGCTACACAGAGACACCTTAAAGACTATTATGACATGAACCCAGAAACAATCCAGATGTGCTGTCTCCACCGAGACACACCACACACCTGCATCCAGCTGTGGAATGTTGTCAGCAGCTAGTTCTGCTCCTTGAGATGGGCACCAGACCAGGGTTCCTGAGAATTTTGATTAAAAAGGATTTATGCAAATATAATAACATACATTTTTATGGGTTTTTGTCAAAGTCTATCCTAGTTAACACTTTAATCCTGCTTCTGTGCTACTAATGAAACAGCTGCTAATGAAATTCAATGAGAACACTAAATTGGGAGGTGTTGGAACCCCAAAGAAATAATAAAAAGGGATATAATAAGATTAGAAATATGAGCAGACTAAAACAAAATTAGACTGAGTTAAAAAATGAAAGTGAATATTGCTGGTGGGCACGTGGCTGGTACAGTTTATCTGGAGGGCAATTTTACAGTATGTATCAAGTACTTCAAAAATGTTCATATAAAAATGTTCTTAGTGCTTGGATTATTTTTATTATTTAAAATAAGCCCCTAAAATTACAAAAGGGAAACACTATAATCATAACAAATTAAAAACCAAAAATTACAGATAATGTCATCTATAACCCAATTATGTATAACATTTCAGTGTATTGTGTTGCGGTCTTTAGGCTTATGTATGGAATTCTCCCAGGCCCCCACTTCACCCTAGCACTGAGGAATGAACCCTGGGCTTCTTGGATGCTTGGCAAATGCTCTATCAATGAGTTACACCCCCTGCGCTTTTAATTTGGAGGGGTATTGAGATAGGATCTTGCTGTGTAGTCCAGGCTGGCTTTGAACTCATGGTGATCCTCCTGCCTCAGCCTTCCAGTTGCTGGGATTACAGGTGTGTGCTACCATGCCTGACTGCTTTTTTTTTTTTTGCACGGTACTGGGGATCGAACTCAGGACCCTGCGCTTGCTAGGCAAGCGCTTATTCCACTGAGCTATATCCCCAGCCCTGACTGCTTTTATTTATTTATTTATTTTTTTTGTCTTTTTAGACAGGGTCTTGCTATTCAGTTCAGGCTGGCCTTGAGCTCACTTTGTAGCTCAGGCTGGTCTTGAACTCACAACGATCCTCCTGCCTCAGCCTCCCGAGTGCTGGGATTACAGGTGTGTGCCACCACGCCTGGCTTGTTTTTAATTTTTAATTAATGCAATGCTGGGGATCAAACCCAGGCCCTGCCAATGTTAGACAAGCACTCTTACCACTGAGCTGTCCCCAGCAGTCCCTCCTTTTTGGGAGGGTACTGGGAATTGAACTCAGGACCCCATGCTTGCCAGGCAGGTGCTGTGCTACTGAACTAAATTCCTAGCCCCTCACCATTCTAATTTTGAGACATGATCTTCCTAAACTGCCCAGGCTAGCCTTAAATTTGGACCCTCCCCTTCAGCCTCCCCAGGAGCTGAGGTTACAGGCACCTGCCACCATGCCTGGTTACACAGGGAATTTCTAACATAACTGGCAACCCAGGAGACAGATGGTGTATGAGTTACTTCCCGTCACACAGTACGCTGCAGTTATTATTCACACCCCAGTTTAAACGGGCTCAGGATGGAGCTCAGCGTTGGAGCTCTTGCCCAGCATCCTCAAGGACCTAGTTTTAACCTCAGCACCACAAAAGTACATAAAATGCATATTATAGTTTAAAAACAAATCAGCTAGGCATGGTGGTGCAGGTCTGTAATCTCAGCACTCTGGGAGACTGAGATAGGAGAATTCCAAATTCAAGCACAACAAAACAATTTTTCCAATCCCATAGGCAAAAAATGGTATCTACTTTAATTCCTAGAACATTAGAAACTGACTTTTTTGGAGACAGGGTCTCACTTTGTAGTCCATGCTGGCCTTGAACTCACTGTGATCCTCCAGCTTCAGCTTCCCAAGTGCGGGGATTACAGGTGTGTGTCACCATTCCTGGTTGAGAAATTGACCATTTTTATTATATTATGACTCTTTTTCTGTGGTACCAACTACATCCCTCCTCTCCCCCCTTTTTTAATGACAAGGTTTCATTAAGTCACTAAATCGCTCAGGCCAGGGTTCAAACTGGGATCCTTATGTCTCAGCTTTTCAGAGTGGGATCCAAGCTATTTTTTTTTATTACTACAGTACTCTGATAAAGTGCTTGGTCATGTGCATTTTAAAAAGCTTTACTGAGATACAGTCTATCTACTATACAATTCAATGATTTTGGAGGGGATTTACATAGTTGCATAACCATCACCAGAATCCAGTTTTAGAACACTGTCATCACTACGCATATTTTACAAAGCTCATTTTAAGAGCTGCATAGTGGCTGGAGATGTTTCTTCATTTTGTCATTCACATCTTAATTTTTGTTTATGGGTCTCTTTTTGGCAGAGAAAGAGATTAAAATAATAATTTCGTTTGTTCACAATTCTGTGCGCGAGCAATCTTGGCTGAGCTCAATTAAATGTTTTCTTCCCCCTCTGCTGGTTTTGCCCAGAGATTAATCATGTGTCTGCATTCATCTGGCATCTGGTCTTTTGTCCTCAGGAAGGCTGACCCGGGACTGCTCACATGGCCATGCCACCCTTTGGAAAAGGTGACAGCGGAAGCTGCAAGGCTTCCTAGGGATTAGACTCAAGAGTTACATAATGTCACTTCTGCTGCATTCCATTGGCCAAGCAAGTCACAGGCCAGCACAGACTCTGGAGGGGAAAGAGAAACATTTTCTTGGAGAGAAAAAGAAACATCTTGGAGAGAAAAAGAAACATCAAGTTCAAAAGAGAGGAACGTACAGGGTTGGGAGCAATGGCGTTCACGTGTGCAGTCTTCCCCAGGGGCGCAGTCCCTCTACTGAGAGAACATAGGCTCTCTCAGTCCTCTCATCTTATGGGTATCCCACACTGGTTCTCACCAGGTCTTCTGTTCCTCGGCACAACTTTTTTTTAAATTTCTGCAAGGAGCTCTTGCACTCGGATCCTTTACTTTTTTGCCCATTAAGGTGTTCTTTTTCTAATGCTGGGGATTGGACCAGGGCCTCCTGCATGCTCAGCACATGTCCTGCCAGTGAGCTACATTCCCAGAGTCCTGTTATTAGTATTACTGTTTCCTATTCATGGTACTGTGGATTGAGCCCAGGTCCTTTGCACTAAAGTACTAACTCCCAGTGCTTTATTTTAGGTTTTTGGAGACAAGGTCATGCTTTGTAGCTCAGGTTGGCTTCAAAATTGTGGCAATACTCTTGTCTCAGCCTCCTAAATGCTAGGATTATAGGTATGCAAAACCTCCCCGCCGGAGATTTTCATTTTTATTTTTTTGAGGTAAGGTCTTGTTAAATTGCTTGAACTTGGGCTGGTTCGAACTTGGGATCCTCAGCCAGGTGTGATGGCATATGCCTGTAATCCTAGCATTCAGGAGGCTCAGGCAGGCAGATGCCCCAAGTTCAAATCCAACTTGGGCTACACAGTGGGTTCAAGGCCAGCCTGAACTACATGGCAAGACCCTAGCTCAAACAACAAAAACAAATCAAATCGAAAGAAACTTGGAATCTTTTGTCTCAGCTTTCCAGGGTGCTAGGACTACAGGTTGTGTGGACACCATACCTGACTCTGTTACGGTGTTTTTGATACAGTATTTGGTATTTAGAAAGTTAAAACTACCTTTTAATTGCCAAAATTTGATGTTATATATTTTTAGAAGCCTGTCTCATCCTAAGACTGCATAAATGGTCACTTACCTTTTTCAATATGTTACACAATTTAAGTTTTAAACTTTAAAATCTATGTTTAAAAATTTTACACAATGGTATCATATTCTGAATACTGCAGGTTGTTTTCTTCCCACTTAGAAATAGGTCTTGTGTATCTTTCCCTATAGAAAAAGCTCTCTTGTTCTTTCTGGTATACACACTGCCTGTTCATTGTTCTCCCAATCATGCGGAGTTGGCCTGTGTCCAGGGTTGCCTGTGGGAAGCGGGATTCTGCGAGAGGGGCCCAGAGGGGGCCGGGTGCTCAGTGAAAGGACTTGTGGCAAGTTAGTTCTTCAGTATGGATCCTTTCAAACATGCTTACTGGTTTACTGCAAAACATACAATAAAGGGTACAGACAGAGAGATGCACAGGCTGTGTGGGGAGGGTAGAAACCCGCACCCCCTCTCTGGGGTGTGCCATCCATCAAGCACCCGGCTATGCAGAAGTTCCTCATCCCCGCTGCCTCCCCAAATGGGAACTGAACCCATGGAGCACTGAGCTAATCCCCAGCTCTTAGTTTTTAATTTGAATTGATGTCTTGCTAAATTGCTGAGCCTGGCCTTGAACTTGGAACCCTCCCATCTCAGCCTCTCAAGTAACTAGAATTAAAGATGTGCACAACCATAGCTGAACAACTGGCTAGGGACCCCTAATTTTTAACTTTTCCTTTTTTCTTTCTTTTTTTGCATGTGCAGTACTGGAGATTTAACCTAGAACATTTACACTGAGTTACATTTGCAGCCCTTTTTTATTTGGAGACAGGGTCTTATCAAATCGCTAAGTTGCTTAGGCTAGACTCAAACATGAGATCCTCCTGCCTCAGCCTCTCAGAATGCCAGGATCTCAGGCATGTGCCACTGTGCCCAGTGCAGCTGCCTTTTTATGGAAATATTTTAATAACTTGATTCTTTTGCAATTACTTTTTTTTAAAGTGTTTTCTTCCTTTTGGGATAACTTAAAATTTATATTTCCTAAAAGTTGTCTACTTACTATTCTCAAATTTGATAGCCTAAAATTGTGTTATTATTTTTTTTTAAAGGAGACAAGATCTTGCTATGTTTCCAGGCTGGCCCTGAACTCCTGGATCCAAGCAATCCTCTTGCCACATAGCTGGGACTACAGGCTTGTACAATAGTGCCTGGCATCTTTTTTTTTTTTTTAATTTAAAAGTGAATTTAGTGGGTACAGAGGCACATGCTGGTAATCCTAGCATTTAGGAGACTGACACAGGAGGGCTGCGAGTTTGAGGCCATGCTGGGCTATATATTGAGTTCACAGTCAGTGTAGACACTGTCTCAAGAAACAAACCCCCTCCCCCAACGAATAAAATGAAAAGAGACAAAAGGAACTTACATAACATCTCCTTCATTGTTCCTAATTATGTGGGGCCCCTTGCCTGAAACCGATTTCCTAGACTGCCCTGGTCTCTGCCTACATCAGAATCTATAAACTGCAGGCTGTGGGCCAGAGCTTGTCTGCTACCTGTTTCTGTATAGTCTATGGTCTAAGAATGGTTTTTATATTTTTCCCCAAAGAATAATTCTCTCTCTTTTTTTTTTTTTTTTGTACTGGTAATCAAACTCAGGACTTTATGCTTGCCAGGCAGGCACTTATGCCACTGAGCCATCTCCCCAGCTCTCAAAGAATAATTCTGATGTGTGAAAAATTACAAGCATTTAAATTTTGGTGTCCATAATAAACTTCTGTGGAAGCCTGGCCACGCCTACTTGCCTGTGTGCTGTCGGTACCTCTCATGCTAACAGCAGAGCCGAACAGCTGCCTTAGAGGCCATAAGGCTTGCAAACCCTAAAATATTTACTACTGGTCCTTTATAGAAATCTGTGATTTATGATCTGTGGGACACAAGCTTTGTCAGATTGGTATATCCACTAAATCCCCCAGGTTTATTATGTTATCTTGGTTTCTAGGTTCTTAATATATTTGATCAAAGTCAGAATGGTATATTACATTTTCTCACAACAATGGAGTTTTTGCCTGTATATTTCACTGGTTTTGTTTTATAGATACCATCTCTGTGTTTCTGAGAGCTGAGGTTGATGATATATTTCAATGTGAAGGGTCTTCTTTATAAAAAGGAAATGTTTTCTTTGTTTTACTAGATATCTTACCCTGAGTTCTACAGTTTCATATTAATACCATAATCTTGATTTGTTTGTGATTCCTGATGTAACTTGCCAAACACTTTGCATCATTTTGTTATAAGAGTTGCTTGTAAATGCAGTATAGTTGGATTTTAGTGTTTTGGAGCTAGGTATGGAGAAACACGCCTGTATCCCAGCCCTTAGGAGGCTGAGTCAGGAGGATTATAGGAAGTTCAAGGCCAGCCTGGGCTATAATAGTGAAGTCTTTTTTTTTTTTTTTTTTTTTTTTTTTTTTTTTGTCTTTTTGAGACAGGGTCTCGCTATGCAGTTCAGGCTGCCCTTGAGCTCATTTTGTAGCCCAGGCTGCCTCAAATGCAGAACAAATCTCCTGCCCCAGCCTCCCAAGTGCTGGGATTATAGGCGTGCGCCACCACACTGGACTGAGTTCAAGGACATTCTGGAGTGCACAGTGAGGCACCCCTCCCTCCCTCCAATAAAATAAAGTAAAACTTACCACTTCATTAAGACTAAACATGAAGGTACAGACATGAAAAGGTTGATAAGTTCAGTGTTACCCAAGGTAAAAGATCAGAAGAGCTAAGCATATATAATTTAGTTAAACTCCATTGATTATTATTGTCCATGAATCTTAGGTTGTTCGCTAACACCTGGTTTCCTCTTTTTAAGACTTAACTAGAACAGTTAAGAAAAGTGCTAGAGTTATATTTTCTAAAGAAATGGATATCATACACCAGAAATATTGAAAACACCATTTTTTAATTTCTTTTTCTTTTTCTTAAAGATCGACAGGGTCTAGCTATTTAGTTCAGACTAGTCTGGAACTCACTATGTAGCCCAGGCTGGCCTCAAACTTGTGGCGATCCCCCTGCCTCAGCCTCCCAAGTGCTGGGATTACAGGCGTGCGCCACCACATCTGGCTCCCTAACTAGTTTAAATAGTCTTATTATAGAACCCTGTTTAGAACCAGGGCTAGGCTGGCTGGTGTGCATCTAGAGGTGGCCCTTTGATGGGTGGCCAGACCAAAGGATAGGCTATATGTAGATGGGCCGACAGTTTATGGTACAGACCAGTGTGAAAAGTTGTACTGCGCCAAGTCTTCTCTTGGAAATTTAGAAGAATGGGGAAAAAATGTCAATTAGCTGGAGAAGAGATATAGCAAGTAGCTGATTTAAGCATTTGATACCTTACTCAACTAGAGAACCTGTTCTTTCTGCAGGCTGTTTTGAGTATTTCTGCACTTTCTGAGAAAAAAACTACTGAAGAGTTTTCTCTGGATACCTGAACATATATATATATTTATGACCAACTTGCTATTATAATTTATTTAAAAGTTTTCTTTCATAATAAAAATGTTATACACATTTTAACTTTTTAAATAATTTTTACCAACACACAATTCTGTAAAATTAAGTGACATGAAACTGCATTTCACAGATGAGAAAACCAAGGAAGAGCAGGATAAAATGATCTGTTAAGGTCACGTAGCTTCGCAATGGCATAATGATGATAATAAAAGACAGCTGTTTCCTCACTTGATCACCAATTTGTTTGAACACTACTGTTTTCCATTATAGTTCTTTCTTCCCAATCAGCAGCTACACTAAGACGTGTGTAGGGCAGAACAGGTTGCCTGAGCCCAGCGCAGTGGCACATGTCTGTAATCCCAGCACTCTACAGGCTGAGGAGAGGGATTTCTGTGCGTCCAAGGCCAGTCTGGGCTATGTAGTGAGTTCAGTGGCAGCCTAAACTGCATAGCAAGACCTTGTCTCAAAAAAACAAAAACAAACAAAACAAAAAAAGATAACCAGGAGTCCTCCTTACCTGTGTGCTGTATCGTAGTTATCGCTTGAGCGTTGCACTGAAGCTGTAACAAGTGTCGCAGCATGGCCACTGCCCAAATGTTCAAATCCGCACACCATTCAGGAGTCACTGCTGCCTGCAGACCTGTGGCGAGGGCAGGCGGGCTGGCTGCTTCCAGTTGCCTACACAGCGCAGAGACACTGAGAGCACACAGAAACTTATGCTCTGGGCTATGGTTTTCAGTATGGGGCAAAAGGCTGAAGACAGCATTGTAATTATTTTCATACTTTCCCTTAAGATTACATCCGGGAATTTGGGTCTCAACTATTTTGCCAATTTCCTCTCTTTCTCCCTGGCTGTGGCTGAATGTCTTGACCGGAGTCTTGCTTTCAGGTAAACCTATGTCCTTGTTATTAATCTCATCACGGATCCTCCTTACAACTTTGTCCACATCTTCGAATCTAGCCAAAAGAGTCAACCTCAGGGCAACATGGCAAAACATCCCCAGTGTGAGCAGGAGACCCCCTAGAGAACACTCTACGCTATGGTACAGCTCCCAGGCCTGCTGCATACACTCCTGGCTGCAATACTTGGCATAGCTACATCGATGGCAGGGAACTGTGGCCAAAGTATGCTTCAAACATTTGTGACAGTAGAGGTCCCCACTGGTGACTCTGGTATCCCACCTGTTCTCTAAGCCCCGAGGCAGTAGCGGCATTTCTCCCGGGTTGAGGACACTCACAAAAGCGTCCTCCTTCACTAGCAGCTCTCCTGGGGTAATGTCTTTTGTGGCAATGAGATAGCGGCCTTTTAAAGGGTCTGCGCATAAGCACACAGATGACGACGCACTAGGAATTTGTTCATTCTCTTCCCTGAGGTCCACACCCTCAAAGTCTTTAGCTAAAGCTGTGGGGAAGATTTCTGGGAGGTTCTCCTTTTCTTGTATCTTCATTTTCAGAGAGCATAGGTTTTTCTGTAGAATTGGAAAGGCGGAAGCTGCTGGGGTGGGTGCGGCAGTGAAATTACTTTCCAGATCACGGATCGTTTGGCTTGCCTCCTCCAGCCTCCCCAGGGTCACCAGGCATCCTGCCTTGCGCAACATCAGCTTGGGCTGCAGTCTTTCTGGATATCCGTGCCTCACTGCTCTGATGATATCGTGGAGACAGGTCTGAAAACACAAACGAAGCCCCCAAATGATCCTTGGTCCTTACTTTGCAAACTATTGAAAATCCCCAAAACTCTACAGGATAGTTAAGAGTTATTAGTATACATGCTGTCAAAGTGAGCACAGTTAAGAATTTTAAAATTAGAACAAATATAACCAAGCTTATTTCTTTAAATCATATTCTACTGTGTGTGTGTGTGTGTGTGTGTGTGTGTGTGTGTGTGTGTCTATTCGTAGGGGGTTGTTAGGGATTGAACTCCTCCTAAAATATAAATCTGATTTTGGTCACTTCCTTTTTTAAAAACTCTACTGACACAACTCTGAGGACTTTGCAGATACTAAGGTCAGGCTCTGCTAGTGATTTATAGCCTTATCCTCTGTGTGATCTTTTAATTGTTGAGGCTATTGGAGTTCTTTTTGTTGTTTTTAATTGTTTGGTTTTGAGACAGGGTCTCACTGTATACTTCAGGCTGGCCTTGAACTTGTGATCCTCCTGTCTCAGCCTCTTGAGTGCTAGGATTACAGGTATGAGCCCCCATGCCTGGTGAGGATATTATGTATAATTTTTCTCACTAAGTATTTCCATATTCTTAAAAATAGAAAAAAAAATAGAAGCTGTATAGAATTATAGGGAGTTTAAGAGGGCAGACTCTGAACCCAAACAAATCTGCATTCAAATACTGACTATTCCTTTTACAGATCCATGACCTTATGCAAGAATTTAATTTGGCAGAGTCTTAGTTTTCTCATCTGAAACACAGGGATAATTATACCGCACCAGGTTGCTTTATGAATGAAATAAAGTAATCTATTTGAACTGCTAAAAGGAGTTCCTGGAATATATCATGTGCTCAATAAATAGGAATCATTAGAAGAAGGAAAACAGAAACAATATAGGGAAGTTACAGAGTTCAATGTTTTGCAAATTCTTCTAATTCCTGTTCTTCATAGCACACGACATTTTTGCTTACAACCTAGAGCTAGAGTCTCACTCTTCTTTTAGTCTGAAGAGCAGTAAGTATGAACTTGTGCCTGACTATTCAATAGTTTTAAACTCTCAGGTATAATTTGAATTTCGGTGGAATTCTGAAACGTAGTCTTACCTTGGTACTTGTTCTCTTCAAAACTTTTCAAATTTGGTATATGATGTATTTTGTCTTGAAAATTTTGTCCTCTTATTTGTTGTTTGGTGCTTGAAAGGCAAGCCAGACACACAGCTGTGATCTGGCTCGCGACTCACTATCCTTTCTAGACACACTAATCAGCTTTGTGTTTGTTGTTTTGGTACCCATCATGCCCCCAAAGCACCGGTGGTGAGCACCGAGGTATTACTGTACTAGACAGTACTGTGCAGCTTGCTCATGCTTCTCCAGTGTAAACTGCAGAAGCCTTGCTGGTGTGTTCCTAAACATGAATCTGATTTTGGTCATTTCCTGTTTTAAAAGCTCTACTGACACCAATCTCAACACTGTTTTTCTGTTGCCACATTGAGAGATGAGAAGAAAGCTACTCATGAATAAGCCTACCTTATAGGCATTCAGAGGCATTTCAAGGCACCCTTTACTTTCCCACACTCAGTGCTTATTGAGGGAAAGCTGTATTACTACCGGGATAATCTTAAATATGCTCTACTTGTTTGAATTACATTAATGAATAAGTAAATACAATGCATGCACTCAGAACCTAAAGTATTATGGCAATGTATCATACAGCCGACCTTGACACTGAGAGCTGCTAGTTATTGGTTCTGGCCCAGGCCACCAGAGAGTGTGTCAGAGGTTTTCTTGTCTACCAGTACTGCTATGCACAGCCATCGGTGACAGGTGACATGAGTCAAGGGAACGAACATGTCTAGGTGGATATCAATGTTTCCAATCCAACCAACACAAGCACAGCCTAATTTCAGTCTTCTAAGAAAGGAGACAGAGGTCTCATCCTCCAGTGAAGTCCCAGGCATGACACCAGGCATCCTGATACTCACTTCATACTGACCCAGGTGGAAGAGGGCTGCAGAGCGATTAGCATAGCACAGTGAAATGTCCTCAGTGTTAGGCCTTGAATGTGAAGCTCCCTGCAAAACAACAAACTAGTTTATAGCTGTCAGTGCCCTCACCAGAAACACAGTGAGTCCAAACAAACAACCTGTTAGGGTTCATATCTAGATGTTTCCACAAAGCCTTGGCACTTACAGGTGGGGCGTGGAGGGGTGACTGGATTGTGGGGGTGTACTAGTTACTGGTGGATTAGCCCACTAGCAAATTTACAGCTAAACACAAGGTTGGGAGGTGAAGCCCAGTCAGAGGAGGTTGGATCACCGGGAGCGTGGCCCGGAAGGGTCTATCTCCCACCCTCCCCGTGGTGGCTCTCTGCTTCCCTCTATCACGCCATGCTGTCCCGCCTTGGAGCCAGCCAACTTTGGATGGAAATTTCTACAAACTGTCAGTCAGAAAAAACCTCTTCTCTTAATTTGTGTCAGAAGGCTGGGGATGTAGCTCAGTGGCACAAGTGCTTGCCTAGCAAGCACAAGGTCCTGAGTTCAATTCCCAGTACAAAAAAAACCCCAAAACAAATACAAAACTACACTGCTCTGAAAAAGGAGCTCAAAAAGGACATCAGAAAATGGAAAGATAGGGGCCGGGGATATACAGCGGCACAGTGCCTTGCTTGGCAAGCACAAGGTCCTGAGTTTGATTCCTGGTACCAGAAAAAAAAAAAAGAAAATGGAAAGATATCCTCTATTCCTAAATAGGCAGAACCATAATAGTCAAAACAGCCATACTTCCAAAACTGATATACAGATTTAACACAACCCCAATCAAAATACTAATACCATTTCTCACAGAACTATAGGAAAGAATCCTAAAGTTCATATGGAACTAGAAGAGACCTTGAGGCCAGGTGTGGTAGCACATACCTGTAATCCTAGCACTCGGGAGGCTGAGGCAGGAGGACCGTTGTAAGTTCAAGACCAGCCTGGGCTATAAAGTGAGCTCAAGGCCAGCCTGAACTGCACAGAGAGACCCTGTCTCAAAAAGCTCAAAAAAAAAAAAAAAAAAAAAAAAAAAAAAAAAAAAAAAAAAAAAAAAAAAAAAAAAAAAAAAAAAAAAAAAAAAAAAAAAAAAAAAAAAAAAGAGACCTCGAATAGCAAAAGCAAGCTATCCTAGGTGACAAGAGCAAGGCAGAGGGCATCACAATCCTGGACTTCAAGTTGTACTACAGTGATAAAAAGGGCTTGGTATTAGAAAAAAACCAAAATGAAACAAAATAAAACAACCAGACATGTGAATCAAGGGAACAGAATAGAGGATGCAGAAACAACTCCAAGCACATTCAGCTACCTAATGTTTGACAAAGGAACCAAAAATTTAACACTGAATATTAGCCTCTTTAACAAATGATGCTGGGAAAACTGGCTATCCACATGCAAAAGATTGAATCTAGACCTGTATTTAGATTTTCACCAGGTAATAAACTAAAATCAAAATGGACTGAAGATCTAAATATTGAAACAGCCTAGGCAGGTGGAGCACACCTATAATTCCACTACTTTGGGAGGCTGAGGCAGGAGAATCGCTATGAATTCAAGGTCAGAGTGGGCTCCACAGTGAGTTCAAAGCCAACTTGAACTACACAGTGAGACCCTGTCTCAAAAAACCAAAAAATAAAATGCCTGGACTACATAGCGAGTTCAAGGTCACTCCAAATTACATAGTGAGACCCTATCTCAAAAATAAAAAACAAAACCAGAAACAATCTGCTGGAAGATAAACTAGGTGAAATTCTTGAAGACATAGGCATAGATGAAGACTTTCTGAACATAACACCAACTGCACAAGGAGTAACACCAATGATCAACAAATAGGATCATATCAAATGAAAAAGCTTCTTTCTGCACAGTGAAACAACCAACCAACAGAGCGAACAGACAACCTATAGAATAGGACACGGTTTTTTGCCAGCTATTTCCCAGACAGAAGATTAATAGCTAGAATAAAATAAACTACTCAAAAATATTAGACCACTCAAAATAAGGCCCAGTCAAAACTGCAGAACTGAAATGAACAAGTACATCTCAGAAGAAGAAATACAAATGGTCAATGAATACAAGAAAAAAATGTTCGATATTTCTGGCCATTACAGAATGGAGGTGAAACAAGTGAAAACAACAGTGAGATTCCATCTTACTCCAGAAAGAATGGCTATCATGAAGAATTCAGATAACAAAAAACCACAAAATAATTCCCTCCCCCCAAAACAGAGAAGGAAAAGAAAAAGGGTAGATGTCTGTTTATGTTACTTTCTTGTTTGACAAGACAAAATACCCAGTACCTACGTGTTAAAGAAGGAAAGGTTCATTTTGGTTCACAGTTCATAGAGGTTTCAGTGCATAGTCAGCTGGCTCCTGGGCAGGACAGCCTGGCAGGGGGCCCGGCAGAGGCAGCTGGCTCATGGTACAGTGTACAGGAAGCAGGGAGAAATCAAGGGAGGAGAACATAACCCTCCAGGCCACGCTCACAGAGACCCACTACGTCCCACCAGGCTTCACCTCCCAACATCACAGCCAGCTATAAACTCAGCGGCAGGCTAACCCAGCACCACACACCTACATGCCAGCCACCTCCCAAAGGCCCACCTATCGGTGTCGGGGCTTCGGGGGAGGGACATCTAATACATAATTCTATTTTGTGTACTGTGATCGAACTCGGGACCTTGCACTTGCCAGGCAGGCGCTTGTGCCACTGAACTATAGACCTGGCCCAAGACATCTAATATAAACAGCTAATAAATACATGAAAAAATGTTCCACATCTTTAGCTATTAGAGACATGCAAATTCAAACAACGAGATTCCATCCTATTCCAGAAACAATGGCTATCATCAAGAAATCATACCACAATAAAGCCAAAAAAGAAAAAAATAAAAAGGAATAAAGGGTGGATGTCATGAATAGAAATTTACTGAAGAAGAAACACAAATAGTTAACATATGGAGAGCAATTTATACATGGATAGCCAAATATATGCAAATGAAAGCAAAAAAGGGACACTTTTTCCCCCTATCAAACTGGCAAGAAAAGATGGGAATTAGTCAATGAAATTACTGAGGCAAATAGACAACCTCTGAGAAAAAGTAAGTTAGCTCAACATATGATAAACTTTTGTCCTTTTTTTTTTTTTTTTTGCGGTACTGGGGATCGAACTCAGGACCCTGCGCTTGCTAGGCAAGCGGTTATTCCACTGAGCTATATCCCCAGCCCCTATGATAAACTTACTGGGGAATTCCAAATGGCTCAAACCTTTTCTGGGTCAGGAGGGGTACTAGGATTTGAACCCAAGGGCCTCACACATGCTGAGGCTTCCACCACTAAATTACATCTCCTTCCCTCCAAATGCCTCAAATTCTTAATGTAAAAGATGAAACTATAACAACACTGGAGGAAAATATAGAAATAGTCTACAGTAATGTTAGTGGAATCACTTTATTATGACGCAAACCCTGGAAGTCATAAAGAGGCTAATAAATTTGACCACATAAAAATAAAAAACTTCACAGCTAATAAAGGCACACTAAAATATAAACAATGAGCTGGAAAAAATATGTGCAGCCCTATTCCAGGCAAAGAGCTGCTTTCTTTATCATGAGTTTCTACATATCAGTAAGATGACAACCAATACTTCAATAGGAAAATATGCAAATGTACAGACTGTTCTTATGAGAAATACAAATGGCTCGTAGACATTTGGGAAAATGCTCAACTTCTTTTGTCATTAACCATGTAAATTAAAACTGTACTGAGGTACCATTTTTCACCTATCAATTTGGCAAAGGAGAAATATTTGATAGCACATTGAGTTGGTAAAGGATAGGACAGAGGACATTTTTATTATGTTGCTAGTAGGTCTGTAAATTGGTCAGAGGATTATGAAGGGCAACAGAACACTATATATCAAAGTTTTAGATACTATATTTTTACATACACATATAAAATCTCCATTGATAGAGCAATTCCTCCTCTAAGAATTTATCCTACAAATATATGTGTAAAATGACATACATGAAAGTTTCTCATCATAGATTTTGAGAGGAGGGCAGTACTAGGGATAGAATCCAGGGTCTCACACTGACCTACATCCATACACCTTTTAAAAATTTTTTTTAGTTTGGGACAGGGTCTTGCTAAGTCACTAAATTGCCTACACTGGGCTCAAGCCTATGGTCCTCCTGCCTCAGCCTCCCAAAGTGCCAGGATTAAGAACATGTGCCACTGTGCCTAGCTAGAATGAGGGATCTCTTTTCCTATTGATGTGGTACAATTTTCAAACTATTATTATTGTTGTTATTTGCAGTGCTAGGTATTGAACCCAGGGCCTTGTGCACTGCTAGGCAAGCATTCTACTACTGAGCTACGTTCTCAGCCCTCAAACTATTATTAAACGCCAAACATGGTGCTGAACAGTATTCACAGAACACTGCCATCTATGTAGGATGAAAGTATATGCACAGGAGTAGAAGATTATGTGTGGCCCCGGGGGTGGAACTCAGAGCCTTGTACACGCTAGTCACATGCTCTACCAGTGAGCCATGGCCCAGCCCATTGTTTTGTTCTATGAAATTTTTAAAGAAATGAGGTCTTGCCCAGGCTGGTCTCAAGCCCCCAAGCTCAAGTGATCCTCCCACTTCAGCCTTCTGGAGTGCATACGACTGTACCTGGCTACCTTTACACATTGACATATTCCTGAAATACAATATATTTAACAGCTTGTGGAGATAAATAAGGTGACTAGGGATGAGAGAACTCGAACAGACAACTTTTGAAATCTAACTAAGTGAACATATTTTCTTTTCCAAAATAAATAGATCTAATTTTAATAAAACTATAATAAGTAGTACTACTTAAACTATGGAGAAATGAACATTCCTATACTCGGTCAGAGGGGATGTTAACTGGTTCTTTTGTGGAGAACAATTCAACATCAAATAGTAAAAATATAAAAACCCAGGGTAATTGCTGGGTTTAAAAAAATATATTCCCTTTGACCCAGCAATTACTCTTCAACTGATTCACCCTAAGGAAACAATCAGCATAATATAAATACTTATGTAGAAAGATGCTCGTTGCAGCATTATGATACCAAACATGCATGCCAGCATTAGATGTTAAATTAAGTACATTTCTTCTCTGTAATGGAACACTGAGCCAGTTGTAAAAAATCATGCTCTAGTGGAAAATTTAATAACACGAGAAAATGGGCACAACAAATTTTTGAGGGGAAAAATGCAGGTTACAAAACATTAAGTGCTGCATTACCCCAATTTGTACAAGAAAAACATTTTCTTAGGAAATAGTCTGGCTGGCTGGATATGGGCAAAATGTTAGCAGTGCCTGTGACTGGTTATGAGAATTTTTTTTTTATTCCTTAAACTCCTCTGTATTTTCCAAAGTAACATATACTACTTTTACAGATGAAAGCGACAACTACTACTTTAAAAAAGAAAGAAAACACCAGCTTTCAGGAAAATTGCGAAGTACCATCACCACTACAGCACTAGCTTCCTGAATAGGAAGCTCATCTTTCTCCATATCCACAGCAAACCTGAATTTTTCTCTGACTTCATTTTTTACCTTCAACAGCTTTCCACGTGATCACCCTAATGATACACATGCATAAAGTTGAAGAGATTAGCTCTGAAAAAGAACTGTTAAGCCATTTATCACTGTATCATCACATCTAATGGATTTTAATCCTTCAACAACCATTAAAGCTTACATTATTTAGCTAAATGCTAACAAAGCAGGCCTTTTATCAGCAGTAGAAGCTATCTAAGATTTGATAGTTTTTGAAAACTAAATCCAAATTTTGAGCATAGCCTGTTAAAGATTCAGAGGTATACCCTTCAAATTTGCACTTTAATTAATGAAGTTGTGCTGGGAATTGAGCTGAGCATCATACGTGCTAGGCAAGCTCCCTACCACCGAGCAACACAGCCAACCCTTCCTCTCTTTCTTTCAATGTACTGTCAAGATCACAGACCTGATGCAAGGAACACGTTCATGCTTTAAGTACATATAGAGCTCTTAAAAGGTAGAGAAATCTCTCAGAGGATATTGTTCCAGTCCTACCATGGAAGCAGGCCAGTAATAGTCCTAGATTGTTAAAAGCCATGATTTCTCAACAAGCTATCTCACTGATGGTTAGTACAATTAAAAATATTTGTTTATTAACACTAATTTTTTTTTTTTGTCTTTTTTTTGGAGACAGGGTCTCACTATGTAGTTCAGGCTGGCCTTGAACTCACTTTGTAGCCCAGGCTGGTCTCAAACTCACAGTGATCCTCCTCTCTCAGCCTCCCGAGTGCTGGGATTACAGGTATGTGCCATCGTGCCCAGCGATTGACACTAGCATTAATAGGTTCTCTGACAGCCTTCAAAATGGAGTTCAGCTGGGCTGTAGCAAAACAACCCACTTTCTTTCCTAGAGTATGGATGTGTGTTTTTTTGTTTTTTTTTGGTACTAAGAATTGAACTCAGGACCTTGCACTTGCCAAGCAAGGCATGTGCCACTCAGCTATAGCCCTGGCCCCATTTTCTTTTCTAATCTGAGTCATTCTGGTCATAAGTTAACACTGTAGTTGGCTAAAACCTTGCTGTCCTCTAAATCAGGGCTTGCACGCTAACAGCTTCATCAGACAAAAAGGCGTATCATTCAGTGAGGGCTGACAGACACGAGGCAGGGGAGGGGCCAAGAAGCCTACTTCTTGATGAAATTCAGGACACACAAAGGAACCTTTGTTTTAGTATATAGCCAACAGCAGAATTCTGCCAATTTATTTTTTCAAAACCTATCCACAATATAAACAAACATAACACCGGCTATGAAGTTTAGCAATATGGCTCTACCTTCTGCAGAAATACGGTGAACTGCTGGGCTAGGAGCACGTTACCTTAGAGTACAGCACTGCGGCTCCACTGTAATTCTTCTCCTGGAATTTTTTGTTTCCTTCTTCTCTGTAGAAACAGGGAGCGTTGGGATCCTTTCCCACCAAGTAACCTTGAGAAAGTCTTTTTAAAAACTTCTCATCCTCAGATCTTTGTGAAAAAGGAAACAATATTAGAAAGAAGCAGAACTTCATTATTTTAAGGAAAGCTCCAACTCACTGCCCTTGAAACAAGATGTGCGCCTCAGGCATACGGAGCACACAAAGCTGTACGTACTGTGTAACACAACTGGAGGAAAACATCTTCTCCTGGTCTTGCAGACACGCGGACTAGAATTTCTACTCAGAGTGCCAATGTTTCATTCTTCACCTCATACTTACTGCCCAGTGAACCATCCCTTGGATCATACATCACAAACAAGCTAGAATGTAGAGAATGATACAATACATGGATTGTTCACACCAAGGAGTATTCTCCACTTAAAACTGTGGTGAAAATACTTGAGTGAATGGGGGGGGGAGTGGGAGAGAAGGGGGGAGAGAGAGAGAGAGAAAGAGAGAGGAGGAGGAGGAAGAAGGGAGGGAGAGGATGTGGGGGGAGAAACGAATCATAAAGTAAATGCAGTAAATATTCACATTTGGACACTCTGAAGAAGGGTATCACCATAGAAATCCTTTGTACTATTTTTATAAATAAGTGAAATTATTTAAAATTAAAATAAATGAAATTATTTAAAACTGAGGTCTTAAAATATATGTATACAAATACTATATAATAAAATTTACTTAATATATATGCATGAACATATACATACATATATATACACAAACATACACACACACACACACACACACACACACAAATAGACTATACCTTTTTTCCCCAATAAGGAAAAACAGTATAGAATAACCTGTAGCTACAATGCCATAAAGTAAAACATGAGTAACAAAAATAGAAATAAAAATGACATGAAGAATTGAAAGGTTTTTGAGCAACCCTTGGGTCAAAGAAGAACTCACAATAAAAACTGCAGAATGTTTATAAGTGTTTTCAAACTTTTGTCTTTATAATAAGGACCAATAAGAAGAACTACCTTTTACATTATCAGTTGGCATGATGCTTCTGTGTCTGTACACATTGGATTTTCAAGTTAAAAGTTAAAATCAAATATGATGTCATATTTAAATATAATATGAAAAATTACAACACGAAAAGAAAACTTAGTAAAGATTTTAGTTATTTCAAAAGGTGTGCTTTCTTATTCTAAATTTACTACAGTCTTAAACATATGAAGACAATATTCTATGCATATCTGGTATACTATAGACTATATTGTTTTTATTTTATTTTATTTTATTAAATTAGGTTAAACTTAAAAATGCTACTTCAAACAAAAAGGTTGTGGTGCACAGTAAGAAAGAATACTCTTCTTGCATAACAGCAGATATTCTTTAATCTTAATATAAAGTGATGATAAAGTCGATGTTCTTTAATGACTTTTCAGTATAATTAAGATCTAAATTGCAATAATTCATTCTTCAGGTCCCAAATTTAACTCACTCAGTTTTAAAAAGCACTTGGATGGTCTATCTTTTTTTATGTTCAAAAATGTCTTGTGGAATGTTTGGTAAATGTGTGACCTTGTGAGATGGAATAATGTCAGGTCTTTGTTTTATTTTGTGATCCTGGGAACTGAACCTGGGGCCTCTCCACCGAGCCACAGACCTAGCTCTTTTCTTCAATCTTGATCCTGGGTTTCACTAAATTGCTAAGTAGCCCAGGCTGTGCTTGAACTTGAGATCCTCCTAATTCTCCCAGAATATCTCTAGTTTTTCACTGTAGTAGAATATACATAACATACGCTTTATCATTTTAACAATTTTTACCTGTATGGTTGTTTTTTTTTTTTTCCCAGACAAGGTCTAGCTATGTAGTCCAGGCTGGCCTCGAACTCACAGTGACCCTCCTGCCTCAGCCTCCTGAGTGTTTATTTTTATTTTGGGACAGGGTCTTGCTAAATTGGCCCGGCACAGATTGTCCTGCCTCAGAGTCCCAAGTGCTCAGGTTACAAGAGTGTGCCGGCTGTAGAGACCCAAGGATCTCTCCTCTAATAGCCTGAGCATCTGCTCATGATTACCGCCAGAAGCACACACTATGGGGATTACACTGCGGTTTTCTTGGTTTTTTGTTTTGTTTTGTTTTTTGTGTTTTATTTTGGTC
Organism: Dinomys branickii; assembly: GCA_004027595.1. Classification (NCBI taxonomy): domain Eukaryota; kingdom Metazoa; phylum Chordata; class Mammalia; order Rodentia; family Dinomyidae; genus Dinomys; species Dinomys branickii. The sequence continues at coordinate 136,469 of PVLD010003404.1, forward strand.
TTTTTGAGGCAGGGTCTCGCTATACAGTTCAGGCTGGCCTTGAGTTCACTTTGTAGCTCAGGCTGGTCTCCAACTCACAACAATCCTCCTGCCTCAGCCTCCCAAGTGCTGAGATTACAGGTGTACGCCACCACAGCCGGCTACACTGGGGTTTTCTAATTCTACTGTTACTTCTAAATTTACTAACTGGCATTGTTCTGTAAAGAGAATTTTTTCTCTTTTCTTCTTTTCAGTATCACTATAGACTTAAAAAAATTCAGTTTATAAACCATTCCCATCATTATACTTCTTTATGTTCAAATTGTCGTAACTTTGGCCAGTGAGAAATCCTTTAGGCTGGCTCCTGGGTTCTCCTTACATAAATCCCTCAGTCTTTAAGCATTTCCTCGCTTTCTGTCACAGCAAAATATTCTGGTTGGAAGCAAAATCAAAACGAACAGTTAAGAGTGAGAAAAGCGGGCATGTTGGGAAGGAGACTGTTAAGGATTCCGTAGGACACGCGAGGTCATCAGCTGCAGGGGTGGGGATGGCCTCTCCATAAAAGGTTTTCAAATATTGGTGAAAGGGAAGACAGAGGGGCTGGGGATATAGCTCAGTGGAATAAGCGCTTGCCTAGCAAGCACAGGGTCCTGAGTTCGATACCCAGTACTGCAAAAAAAAAAAAAAAAGAAAGAGAAGACAGAAATGTATGCCACATTTAAAGGCCGAGCTCATACTTTTCTTTCCTAGGGATGCATATGAAGATTAGGAGTTTAAATCTCCTTTGGTCACTTTAGGTCATTGTCGGGTAATCTCACAAATGGCTCTTTGAGGTGACTTGTTTTTAAATGGAGAAGTGTGGGGCTGAATTAGTGAGACACACAGAGCAAACAGAAATGGAATTAATTATTAACTATAGGGTAAACAAAAGTTGTACAAGAAAGGACATGTAATCCAAGTATACCGCATGGTCCCTGTGAGTAGTATTTACAACGACATTAAGCACGTGTGCGTCGAATGTTGGTTCATCCAGTATGACAGTGTATTGATTCTATTCTACATTATAGTTAGGATGAGGGGAAAACACAGTATATGGATGTGGATTGGGGGATGAAAGGGTTAAATTAATCTAAAACTAAATGTCAGGAAAAAAAATAAAACCTAAATGTCAGAAGAAACAATTAAAATAGTTGTCTGGGAACAGGAATTAGAAATGGGGAAAAGAGTTGCTGTCTTGCTAAATAACCTTGGAAACACTGATTTCTTAAACTACATATGCATATTATTCTAATAAAAATTAATTTAAAAAGTAAAATATGTCCACCTAATAAAGCAGCAGATGTACATAGATTCATAGGTTTTTTTTTCTACTGTACTATAAGTACCACATCATTCCTACGTTATATAAACTACTCCAGAGCACAAGATACAAGTTTTACAATTCAGTCTGAGGCTACCACAACCCTGATACCAAGCGTTGACAAGTAGAGCACAAATAACATGCAAACTAAAATCATAAGGAATACAGATACAAAAATCAAAAAAGTAGTATTAGGAAATTGAATCTAACAGCATGTTAAAAGAAGCTTAGGTTAGTTAGGCGTGGTCGTACATACTTGTAATCCCAGCACTCTGGGGACCTGAGACAGGAGGATTAGAAGTTCAAACCTAGCTTGGGCAATTTAGCTGGACTCTGCTTCAAAATAAAAAAAAAATTTAACAACAGCTGGGGATATAGTTTAGTGTGAAGATCCTGGGTTCAATCTCCACTATGGGAAAAACAAAACAAAACAAAACACTGTAAGATTATAACCCTAAACAATTTAGAGGTGAAGCAGTTTGAGTATAGCAAATTTACTGATGTAACTCCTACATTAACAGACTAATGTACAAAAATAAAATGATCATTCCTCAAATATCTCAAAACATGTATTTGCTGGTCATAGTGGCAGATGCCTATAATCCTAGCACTTGGGAAGCTGAGGCAGGAGAATTGTCATGAGTTTGAGGCAAACCTGGGTGGCCTACGTAGTGAGATCAAGGCCAGTCCAAATTACAGAGTGAGACCCTGTCTCAAAAACAAAAACAAAACAACATATCCACAAAGTACTTCATAAAATATAATACCTATTTATGATGAAACTGTAGGTTTTAAGAATATAGGGAAACCTCTTGATACTCAAACAGGGTATATACCATAAACCTATGATAAATGTCCTAAATGGCTTTAGCTATTCAACAGTGTATTAGAGGTCAAACTAATGCTGTGAAAATTAAAAAGTAAAGTAAAGGCATAAGTATTGGAAAAGAGGTCTACTATTTGCCGATGTAGTGATTTAACCTAAAAATTCCAAGTAGATTGGCCTAACAGCATAATTGAGAAGAGAAATGCTTATACACAACAACAACAACTTACAGACATGAATGAGTCTAACAGGAAATACGCAACACCTACACAAAGAAAACTATAACACTTTAAGGACATAAACTAAGTCTTAAATAAATGGCAAGACAACCTTTTACTTGAAAAAAAAATTTAATATTGTAAAGATGTCAGGTCTCCCTAAACAACTCTATAAATCCAACACAAGCCCAGAAAAAATTCAACAGTATTTTTTACAGAACTTGATAAGCCAGGGGGGCTGGGGATATAGCTCAGTGGAATAAGCGCTTGCCTAGCAAGCGCAGGGTCCTGAGTTCGATCCCCAGTACCGCAAACAAACAAACAAACAAACACACTGTAGCTGGATAAGCCAGGGGCTGGGGATATAGCTTAGTGGAATAAGTGCCTGCCTGGCAAGTGCAAGGTCCTGAGTTCAATCCTTGGAACTGCAAAAAAATAAAAAATAAAAAAATAAAGGAACTTGACAAGGCTACTCTGAAGTTCACACGGGGGAAGTGTCTGCAAAATATTCTTGAAAAAGGACAATGACTGTGTATGAGTGTGGGGGAAGCTTGGCTTAACAAATAGCAAAACCCCATTTGTATGAAATAATTCCCTGCTCTTGAGATCCCTTTCCTCATCCTGCTGGTAAATCTTGGTGGGAAACCTTCCTCGGGCTGCAATTATTTACTGTAACATTGTTTGTAATAGTACAATAAAACAATAAAATACTTGCCCATCAGTAGGGCAAGGATAACTAAGTTGTGATGTAATTATAAGTACTAGTAATATTACAAGGCTAAGAGGATTAGAGTGATGCTGAAGAACCTTATAGAATCATGCAAACAATATTACAGACAATAAAGAAAAAAGATATGCACGTTTATACACAGATCTATGAGAATACTGTACATAAAAAGGACTAGAAAGCTTTAGTAACTAGATACCCCTGTGAAAGAATGAGAAGGGCAAGGGAGAAACCCATGCTTTACTCTATACTTAGAGTTATAGTAAGTAACACATAGGGTTACAATCAGTAACCCCAGCCGTACCAAGCACCTGAACTGGCAAGGTCCAAAACCCAACTCATTATTTCATTCAATAGCTGAGTGCCCACACAGTGCCAGCCACTGTCCTGGTTCCTGGCACAAAGATAAAATTGTCAGCCTTGAACCTGAAAATTTGTGGATCTGCATATATATGGAGGTTCTAATTTATATGTCATTTTGAGAAGTAATACAATCTCAGAACTTCATTCTGCTACCAAACTATCATTTAATCAATATTTACTAAGCATTTAATTTTGATACTACAGAGTTCTTAATTTTTTATACTGTTCTTATTTATAGAAACACAAATAAATACACAGTTCCTGCCCTCAGAGATTGGAGAGAATCAAGGATGAATATGAGAGAACGGTTAGGAAGCTACTGACACTAACTTGGATTAAAGAAATAATGACAGTGTATTAGTTTCTTCTTGCCCATGTAAGAAACTGCCATAAACTTAGTAGCTCCAACCAACAAAAATTCATTGCCTTACAGTTCTGAAGGGCAGAGGTCTCATCTGGGTCCCGGCAGCAAGTATCAGGTTGGCAGGGCTGCGCGGCCATCTGGCGGTCCAGAGGAGAACCCTTTCTTTTATCTTGGTTTTTCTAGTTTCTAGAGCGTGCCTGCATTCCTTGGCTTGTGTCTCCTTTTCTGTTTTATTTTCTTGGTTATTTTTTAAGATTTCCTCTCTTTTTCTTCTTCTAGCTTTTTGGAGTTCAATCTGATTTCCCTAGGTGTGACTTTATTTACACCGTTTAGGGTTTGCTGAGTTTCTAGAATCTATAAATTGATACATATCAAAAGTTTTAGAAAATTTGTGGTCATACATTTGAAATATTGTTTCTGTCCTGCTGTCACCCCTCTTGAGACTATAATTATGTTAAAATTATTTGTGTTCCACATATCGGTCATGTATTGTGTAAGTTTTTGCATTTGTCTCTTCTCTTGCTTTCATTTTGCTTTGCTTTTTGATTGGTCTGTGAGTCATATTACTAATCCTATGTTTTACTGTGTTCAGTTTTCTGTCAGTTTTAGGACTTGCGCTAATTTGTTGTTAAGTATTTTTTAGTTCTAGAAAGTACATCTGATCTTTTATTTTGAGATGGAATCTTGCTATGTTGCCCAGGTTGATCTCAAACTCTTGGGCTCAAGTAATCTTCCTGCTTCAGCCTCCTTAGCAGTTAGGTTATCAATTATTTTTTACAGATTCCAATTCATTGAAATCTATCTTTTCATCTATGTTTTATAGAACGAGGGGTTGAACTCAGGGCCTTTGCAAACAGCCCCAGCCAAGTTTCTATCTTTTATTTTTATTTTGAGATAGGATCTCACTAAGTTGCCCAGGTAGGCTTGAAGTTGTGATCCTCCTGGCTCAGCCTCCCAGAATGCTGGGATTACAGGTGTTTGCCACCATGCTCAGCTTTTTCATTTCCTCTGTCCATCTTTTTTTTCTATTTTATTAATTATCTATATTGTAGTTATTTTAAAATCCTTGGCTACTAATCTTTATATGTGGACATGAGTTGGTCCATTTCTGATGTCTATTTTTTTCTCTGGATTACTGGTCAGTTTAATGTACCTATGCATATCTAATAATTCTTGTACTGTATTTTTGACACTGCATATAGAATACACAGTGAAGCTAGCTGACATCTTCTATCATGGAAGTGCCCCCCTCTTACATTAGGCAGATAGGCTAAGTGGATGGCCTACTTCCATCCATTCAAGAATTGAGTTGGATCAGGGTAGGACTACAGGGGTTTGTTTTGTTTTCTGCCTTTCGTGGTGCTAGGGATTGAACCCAGGGCCTCACACATGCTAGGCACCCCAACCCTCAGGCTACATTTTATAATACTCAGTACGTGTCTGGGTTTTCACTGTTGCTCTGGGTGAGGCTCTCCTTAGCTTCTGGCTGAGAGTCAAGATCTTTAGCTTATTCTATCACCGGGGCTCAAACTCTGGGAAATATCTTGACAAGAAGATCTTTCAGGTGTATGATACAGGCCCCTTTCTACTAGGAGGGTTTAGATTTCAGGATTATAGGACTGCATATTTCATTTCTGTTATTTTTGTTGGCTCCTATATATATCGTGACGTTGGGGGAAACTGACTTTACATTTAGGCCTTTGCTTTGCTAGTTTCCAATCCATCACATCAGCCCCACGTGAATGCCCACCGCTCTGCTGGTGTGTTTGCTCCAGGACAGTCCCCCTGCTGGGGCCTGGCCTGATCCTCCACTTGAAATTACCCTCAGGAAAGGAAAGGGCTGGTGATCACCTAGGAAACAGTCTTCCTTCCCCGTAATTTTAGTCCATCTAGTCCTTGTTGCCATCTGATATCTTTAAAAATCTTTACTACAGTACAAAATGTTTTTGGTTGTACTGGAGATACTGCTTGCTGTGACCTATCATATCCTACCCAGAAGCAGAAGTTCTCTTTGTCACATCTGAAGGAACCTAGCATTCACAGTCCTATATTAGACAAAATCAGAGAATAGATTTAATGCGGCTCTGAGGGAGAAGGAAAAGTCAGGCATGATTATTAGGGTTCCATTTAGAGACTAGACAGATGTTGGTACAGTTCCCATTATAGAAAATGATCTGACAGAAGTTGGGAGATGGTCATGAGTTCAGTTTTTAATACGGAACAGTTCTTCAGTTTCTAGCTTAGGAATTGAACATAAGGCAGTATAATTCACTAAGGTAGAAATCATTGGAAGCGAAGCAATTTTGAGGTAGATCATGAGTGTTTATATATGTTGGACTTTAAGCTATCTGAGACTTTCAGGTAGTCAGCTGGATTTAGTGATCTGACTCTCAAAAGGGAGGTGAGGGATGGAGGCTTAATTTTAAAGGTCATGGGCAACTGATGTCCTGGTATGAATGTGACTACCTCGGTTGGGCATACAGAGTGAAAAGGAAAGAAAGCCCAGGCTGGGTCCTGAGCAACTCCAAAGTTAAACAAGCAGGCAAGTCGTCATCAGGGCCTTGGCACCGAGCTACATGCCTAGCGCCCTTCCCTTTTTTCCTGGATCCATTATACTTAATCAGTTGCCAGCTTCTTTCTCTGTATCTTTCCCTATTCTTTTTAAAAAACTGATTATATAGATCAATGGGTTTCATTTTGGCAGATTCATACATGCACATAACATACTCTGGTTATTTTCATCCCCATAACCTTGTCTCCCTGCTCCCCTCTTCACATTTTTTGGGTGCCTTCAACGAATTTAAAATATTTTGCTCCTATCATAGGAGCAAATAGGTTTGGCAGAGTTAGGCATTTCCCTACTACCCATCCCCCTTACTCTTACTTCCTCTCTCTTGTCTACTTTCCCTTCTACTTTCTTGTCATCTTTTCTTCCTTTCTTTTTTTTTTTTTTTTTTTTTTTTTTTTTTTTTTTTTTTTTTTTTTTTTTTTTTTTTTTTTTTTTTTTTTTGGTCTTTTTGAGACAGAGTCTCACTATGCAGTTCAGTGGCTTTGAGCTCACTATGTAGCCCAGGCTGGTCTAGAACTCGCAACGACCCTCCTGCCTCAGCCTCCTGAGTGCTGGGATTACACCACACCTGGCCCACCTTGTCATCTTTTCTAGATGACAAATATTCTCTCATTTGGTAGGACATGTGATATTTGTGGTTCTGCCATC